>CAUYON010051958.1:0-14940 GCA_963573935.1 Arctocebus calabarensis
ATTCTTGGAGCAGTCGAAAGTGGACTGAGGGACAACAGGAAGAGCTCTGAGTGTCAGTTGGAGGGGAGGTGTCAGGAGGGGAGGACTCAGAAGACGACTTTAGATTGGTTGCCGAGGAAGTAGGAGGGACAGAGGGTGGAGGCAATTGTGTGGTTGAAGGAGGAGACTAGTATGGCCAGAAGTTTGAATAGGTTCTGTTTAGCAAGATGGAGATGTAGAAACAGTTCTTTGTTACAAGAATGTTGGAATTATAATGTAAATTAGGCTTGGACAAGTTCTGAATGTAGGGGACTTTGCTCCATTTGCCAAGGCACTTATAATAGTTATATAAATTTTGGATTAAAGAAAATTAAATGAATTATAGCTTGGTTAGATACTTTGCTTATTTAGCTTGTAAAGTGGCCAAACCTGGGTAGAGAGTTTAATTAATCTTAATTTTACCAGGTGGCATAATAAGTACCTTAAGGGGGAGTTAGGTGGAATAGAATAGCTTGCACCCATGGTGATTCGTCACGGAAATAAAGCGTGATTCTGCTCACACTTGGACCAGAACAAAGCGGGGAACATCTTCGCCGCATTGTTGTGGCCAAGAAACGGGACACAGATTAAGATAATCGTCATCAAACTTAAATCTGCGTCAGACCTCTGGGGCCGGAGAGAGTTTGAGACCTGGTGCCAGAAATTTTCAGGCATGGAAGCACTGTGCTAGGCCACGCAAGGTTAAAGGGAATTGGGAACTCAAGCCTCGAGACGGGTGAATCACCAAGAATGTAAGCAACCTAGCCCAGGATTTAGGAAACTGACTCCCATAAGGGTACTTACTGAGTTCAGAAAATGTGGTGGTGCGTACTGGTTATGGCGCCTTGGCGGATGGACACAAGCTGAAGATGGTGGTGAGTGCCGGGAGTGCGAGAAAAGATCTCGCTTCTGACACCAGATGTAAGGGGAGGCACTCACCGGCACAAAACTTACAGAACACCAAGGCTTGTACAAAGGTCTTTATTGGCGGGGGAAGGAGGAGGGGAGAGAGAGAGAGAGAAACGGAGGAAGAGAGGAGAGGAGAAGAGACCCACACGTGGATGGGAGAAGAGGGAGAGCCAAGCTGCCATGTTTTAAAGTAACTCCTGTGGAGAGGTTCAAGTGGCAGAAACAGGGAACTGCCAACAACCACAGGACAGAGCTTGGGAGGAACTTCCCTGACTTTCCCCAGCCCCAGCCAAACCTCCACAGAAAACTGTAGCCTGGTCTACTCAGCTTGACACAACCTGAGACCATGATAAAGGCCGGGAGGGTTGTGTGGTTGGTTCTCTAACATACAAGGTTCTGTGTCCCTGTGGCTGCTTTTGTTTGGATGTTAAACAATGGCAGAGATCAGAAATTGTCTTTAATGATTGTAGGGAGTTTCCCCCCTATTTAATGATACCATGTGTTAGATAGGTATTTAAATCTAAACCCCACCTATACCATTGTGTACAACAATTGACTGGGTATAAGACAGTGGTCTAATAAAATTATGGCAGAGCTGAAAAACTCCTATATCCTAGTAATGTAGTGCTCCTAAGGCCATATCACAACACATTACCTTTTCTATGTTTATGTAAGTTTAGACACAAGCCCTTACCACTGTGTTATGTTTGCTTACAGTATTCAATATGGTAACATGCTGTCCAGGTCTGTAGATGAGAAGCAGAAAGCTATACCCTATAGCCTAGGTGTGAAGTAGGCTATACCTAGATTTGAGCAAGTGCACTCTGTAATGTTTGTACAACGAGATCCATGATGAGTTTCTCCAAACATTATCCCCATTGTTAGGTGATGCATGACTACAGATATTTCTTAAAGTGTTTTGTAAGTCTGATAGGTAATCTACCCATTTTTATGTAAGTAGGTCCTTAATATTGTCCAGCTGTCCTTTTACTTTCCTTTGTAGTCACACACACAAAAAATAAAGTAACATATACATATTTCTAGTTAGAATGGTATTTTTATAAGTTGAATGAATATGAAATTCCTCAGTGGATATGTGCATATTCTTTCTCCCTCTTTCTTTCCCTCCCTCCCTTTCTCTCTTTCTTTCTTTCTTTCTTTTTCTTTCGAGAGAGTCTTACTCTGTTGCCCAGGCTAGAGTGTCATGGTGTCAGCCTAACTCACAAGAACCTCAAACTCTTGGGCTCAAAGAATCCTCCTGCCTCAGCCTCCTGAGAGCTGGGACTACAGGTGCCTTCCACAATGACTGGTTAAGAGTTCTATTTTTGAATAAGAGTTCTATTTTTAGTAGTGGCAGGATATCACTCTTGCTCAATCTGGTCTTGAATTCTGGAGCTCAAGGGATCCCCAGTTAGGCTTACAGACATGAGCCACCATCCCTGCCCATGTGCTTGCTTTCTATTGAAAATGTCATCAAAGATTGTGAAAGAACCAACCATATTTTGTGTACATTTAGTAGCCTGATGTTCAGAGTAAATTTGAAATAGTCAAAGTAATTTGCTCTGAAATGAAGGAAAATAAAACAGTCATCAAATGATTGCACTCACCAACTAAGTAATGGGAAAATTAGAGGAGAAATCTTAGGCACAGGAAACTTTAAAAGGGGGATTTATGTTGCATAATTAGGTCTTTAAGATATAAGGGACAGTTGACCTTGCACATTTTGGTTGAAAGCACATTTGGAAACAGTCACAGCTAAATATGAAGACATTAACTTTGCTCTTTTAGTTGAAAACATTATTACCACTATTGAATAAAATATTATTGAATCCCATTACTCAATTACGGCTTTTTGTTTTTTGCATATTGCTTTCTAAGCTTAGTTTTTAATTGTTTACATTGATAGTTATTTCATGGCACCCTCTATTTTAGCTTTTTTTCCACACATAAAATTATAAACACTTTAATTATTTCTACATGGCATTTTTAATGTTCTTTTTAATGACAGCATGATATACCATTAGGTTACTTAACTAAAATTTCCTAGGGCAATCTTGCTTTGTGAGAGTTTACTTCCAAATTATATATTTTAAATTAAGCATTTTAATTCTGTACCTAAACTACAGAAATGCCACAGTCATGTTTGTGGCACAATAGTGCAAGATCTGTAGCATCATTATTTCAGTGTCACCAAGTAATATGACCCTTACACTCCGACCAAAACACAAAGCCTTTCAGCTGCAGGTGTAGTTAGAGGAGAGAGGATGTTGGGCAAATGGCTACATAGACTCAATCTCTGTACACTCAGTCTCTGTTTACTTGCAATCTCTAGACTATGGATTTCAAAAAATTTTGTTAAAGAATTGATAGTGGAGATGACTTTTAATATTCGATTTTGTGTTTTAGGGTATCTCTGAAACATGACATTTCTTTGTTTCAAATTTTGTTATTTCTTTGGTTCAATTTTTATTGTGTTTTTCCAGATTGAAATCCAGATACGTGTCTGTATAGATAAGCAGGTCAAATTTGTGCAGAGGAAGTAGTTTTAAATATGTACACATCTTCAACTATTACCTCTATGTGTGATTTGAATATCCTAAAATCCATATTTTACATTTCTATATGTAAGAAGTATTATATATGCCCATTATTTATTTATATCTTTTTCTATAGTATACCTTTTCATTCTGTAAGTCAACACACCTAAAGAAAAGAAATGGATGACAATTTTGGTACATATGTGTATATGCACACACACATACACATATGATGTACCAAAATTGTCATCCATTTCTTTTCTTTAGGTGTGTTGACTTACAGAATGAAAAGGTATGTCCTTCTCCAAAAGAAAGACAAAAATGCTATTAAAAAAATATGTATTAAGAGGCTAGGAAGAAAACATTTTGGTACATTTTAACCTTAGCATAAATTATTATATTTGTAGAGATTTAACTGGAGGCCAATTGTATAGTGTAGTAGATGAAAATTGTAGAAAATGTCACAGTTACTCACATTTATCTGTACCTATTTCTTGTCTCAAACATGGAAAATGCACAGTGCTTTAAGATATCAAGGCCAAGTGTCCAAAACCTCAGTGGAGCTGGAATTGACTCTTCATTTATTTGAAAGTTTTTCTTGAGACTTCTTTTCAGGGTGTTAATAAAGTGTGTTGTTTTAAGCATGTTTTAATGTTTGATGTAGTCAAGCAAAATTGTGGTCACAGTGTGGCTTACTTATATCGTAGTAGCTGCCTAAGAATGTTCAAGATGATAAGGAGGATGGGCTCGTGTAGGATTCAGAAGGCAAAGAGGCCACAGAACTTTCTTGGTGCATTATGGCCTCAGAGTTAAGGTAATTCACACTCCTAGTTACAGATCTATGTTCACCTTAGCTGAACTCTTATTTCATGGTACTTATAAGGTGAGAAATCTCAAGAAGTCACCCCAAGGGCTGAACCATGTCCTGGAGGAAATCTTGCACAGCGCTCGGCATTGGGGCAACAACACACATTCAGAGTTAGCATTGTGATGACACTCATTAAACCATAGATTAGCTTTAGGGATGCCAGATTTTTTCCTGAAATTATATAACTAACTTTCACCACCTTTTGTCTCTCTCAAAGCTTACATGGAAGTTCTATACTCAGAAGCATATTTTAATCCTATGAACAATAGTGGCATGTAAAACACAAACAATAATTGACTATTCTCTGTAGAACATCAAGCAAATTGTCTCATGTCAGGCTGTTGGTAGCTTTCATAAGAAAATCATTTTCAACAGAATGAAGACTGTGCTAGAATCATCAAAAGAAGCTTTAATTTGCAGTATCATGCTTGGAAAACTGAGGTAGATCTATGTTCTTATTTTGCCAGATCTGAGTGCAATGGATAGGCTTAAAGAGAGTAAAGTCCTATAATTTCCAGAAGAAAAGTGCGTGAGACCTTTTGCTCACTCCTTCTTTTCTTGTTATGAACTATGTTTACATCTTTCTTATTATAAACATAACATAGTCCTTGTAGAGAATTCAGATCGTACAGAAAAAATATGAAGAGGGAAATAAAAATGAACGGCCACCCCTACCACCTATGCCCTCAGCTTGACCAGTGAAATAGTGGCTGGGATGGGAGTAAGATGTGTGAATTAGGACCAGTGAGACTCAGTTTCCAGTTGTTTTCTGAAACAATTAAGGGACCCTAGAACTGTGAAGGAAACTAGGTAGCTAGAACTAAGCCAAATGGTGAAAAGATAGGCCTACGTCCTGTGACATAATTTTGAGCCCCAAATCTGTCCATGTTAGATGCCAGGTCCTGTACTTTTTAGTCACGCAAAGTCAAGCATCAATAAACTTCACCGTTTTTTCTTCCCAAATTTAAGATAAGTGTTTTTGCTTGAATTCAAGAGTCTTCTGGGTCCACTGAATGAACCCCTGCATGGTGGAGCTACAAACAATAAAACAATTATGTTTCTTAAACTGTTCTGTCAACCTAGCACTTTGCTGAGAAATATGGAGCCAACTAAAGAAAATAGATAATTCTTGCCTGTCCAACAACAGTTGGATATCACTTCTATTATCTCTGCCAATTTACTGACTCCTAAAGTTACAGGATGTCAAGACTGCACATTAGACACACTCTAATCTGAGAATGTGAAATATGCAAAACCCCACTCTCTCATTTAGGGAAGACTGCTAATCAATCATGGCACTTCCTGCAGTCGAACCTAAATTTGCCCTTAGTGACATTGTCAGCAGAACATCCCAGAAAGTCACAACAATCCATTGCAGTCATTTCTTAAGACAAAAATGTTTACTACCCTGCCAAGTCCATCCCTCTCATTATTAAAGATAGAGAAACACGGCACCAGGGAATGAAATGACTTGTTTGTGATCACCTAGAGACAGTGAGCTGATTTTCTGTCTGTCTGTTACCTTCTGCTAGGCAGCTAAAATAATCATATGTAAAAATTTCTCAGTGGTTATCTGTACTATTGATTGGACTGGATCAGTTTAGACAAATAATGGGACATGCCTTGAATTTTCCATTTTAAAACAGTTCATACCTTTACAAGTTCTGTCAGTTTTTGATGTGTAACAGATAATTAAAAAATCTCGGTGACACACACATATATACAGAATAAAAAAATGGTGGGTGGTGCAGGTGGCTCAAAGGAGTCAGACGCCAGCCCCATATGCTAGAGGTGGTGAGTTCAAACCCAGCCCTGGCCTTAAAAAAGAAAAAACAAATGGTTATTTTTCATATGGCTTTGGCTCGTTCAGGTAGCTTTGCTTATCTTCCAGACTCTGCCGATGAGGGTCCAGCTGCAGGATGGGCTGGGTCCATGGTGGGCTGACCTTGATATATTCTTCTCACAGTAGGAGATGCCTAACCACAAAATAAATTCTCATGTTCCACTTTACTTGACGTCTGGTTTAATATCCCAAAGCAAGCCAACGTAGTCAAGCCCAAAGGGAAGGAGTAGAGAAATACACACCACTTCTTCAGCAGGATCTAAAAAATTGTAGAGCAAAATGTCCACATATATAGAAGAGGGAAACATTAGGGCCCAGTGATGCCATCTATGATGTGAATCAGGAAGACACTGTGGACACCATGAAAACACAAATGGGGGGATGGCTAATCTAGTTGGGGGTGGGTTTCATTGCCAAGGTCTTCTTTAAGAGCCCATATCTTGTTGCCAGGTGAAGCAGGAAGAAGTGTGACGCAGCGGGAATAGCTTGGAGAAGTGGTCCCTGGAGGAGGAGAGGTCTGCAATCAGGAGCACTGAGGGTGTCCAGCTAGCTCTGATTGGCCTATGAAAAGTGGAATGCCAGTGATTGGTATTAAGTAGAGAAGTGACATGACATAGTTTGCTTTTGGAAAAGATTGCTGGCTACAATGTGGAGTACCAGCTGGAGGGGCAGGAGTGAAATAATCAGAGTAGAGAGTAGGCAGAAGCGTTATTTTGGAAGAGACCTATGTTTGATCTTTTTCTCAAGTAGGGTAGTAGAGTGGGGACTGAGAGAGAGTTTGATGGTAAAATCAACAGGACTTAGCTTCTTAGACAGAATCCCCCTTGTTTAGCCACATTGGCTTTCTCTCAATCCCTTCTATTCCCTGTGTAGTCAGTATAACTAGTACACTCACCTCTTCACTCTCTGCCTAGTTTCACCCTTACTCATCCTTCAGATCTATGTTCCAATATCACTTCTTCACAAACTGTGATGGTCCAAAAACTGTGATGGTCTCTCACAGCATAGCATGAGTCCCACGTGACATACGATGCAATAGCAATTTCACATTTGTTTTCAGATTATTTGAATAGTGCCTGTATTTCTTTACCAAGCTCTGCAAAGACAAACATTATATTTGGCTTTATTTATCATGATGTTGCTGGCCCTGACCTTCGTGCCTATATATGCAGTATTACTTAGTATGTGTGGGTTGAAGGAATTATAAGTGAATGCTTTTGAAATCATGAACAATTCTCAGGGAGATGAATAAAATAACCAAGAATTTAAGCCCAAACTCAATCTGCTTCTCTACAAAAGTCTTGGTGCCTGTGGCAAGAACACATCTGTGATCAGATGAGTATGATCAATACCTTCCCAAGACTGAGGACTAAAAGTGAGCTACTGCATTGGAGTAAGAGCCATATTAAAATTCAAAGTGCCACTCAATGACAAGAAGCCTCTTGGAGCAGAAGCCAGGTCAAGTGTATGTTTGCTCTGGGGCCTTCACCTGGGTGTCTCGTTTTCTCCCCAAGCCAGCGAACAGATGCCACAAAAGCCTCCAGAAAAAGGTCTCCCTTGAGCATTGGGAGTGCAAGAAAGAGATTAGGAGAGCATCCTGTAGTAATCACAGAGCAAATAAGAAAATTGTTAAGACTCTACCATCATTGCAGGGAAATCATAGCAAACTAGGTTGTCCCAGAAGCCACTTAAATTTCCATAAACTTTCATCTTAATCACTAAAGACTGGTATGTTTGTTTATATGGTTCACATTTAATTTTGTTTCCCCCTCTGCCCCAGAAAACTCCAGAAGAAAACATGACATGATAGGGAAGGAGAAACAGAACCTTGAGAAACAAACGTTATTTATAACTTAAGACATTCTGATGGTATTCTTACCCTTGTTATGGCTCTCAGATGAATGCTGGAAACACTGCTCACTTGTGTGATATTCAGTTATTATTACTTGAACTTACAGATGCTAATGTTATTGGTCTGCAACAGGATATCTTCGGGTCACAGTGAACCTTTAAAAATATTTCCTTGGGTAGAACTACAGTAGGAAAATTGCCTTGCCTTCCACATCCCTGTTGTCTGCTATTTTTTTCCTGCCTTGGCAGCATTAGTCTTAGGTTGACCTAAGGACTTTGCTTTTTCTCTGCAGGGTGACTGTAATTCCAAGTTCTGAGAACTTCTAACCAAGCGTATAGACTCATTACAAGTGAGATATTACCTTGTTTTTTTATACAAATATTTCCAAGTGTGTATATGTGTATTGCTTTGGAGTTTTATGTTTCATTTGAATTCAACTTCTTCCAAATTACTTTTTTGATTGTTTGCAATAAAGTCTATATTTTAAGCTTTGGAGATCAGAAAAAAAATCATACGATTTTTAAAAAAACCCTGGATATGATTTTGAAGACATATTGAATAAGCATTAAGAAAATGAATATTCTGCCAACGATGAAAACACACCAAATGTTAAACATTACACTTCTAAGTTACTGTGTCTAGAATGAGAAACTGGAGGGGATTTGAGATATAAAATGGAAGGCTTTTTTGAGCAACAACTTTTTGTAGAATATTCTTCTTTACCAGTTGTATTCAATCACCTGAATCTTTAGACCTAATTCATGTTAAGTCTGGGGCACAACCAAAGATGTTGTTTCCTGAGCTTGCCATGGTAACAGGGACCATAGCATTGTTTTCTGACAATAATTACGACTGCTAAGAACAATTTACTCGTGAAGCCTAGAAGTTAAAACTACTAGTATGTATTAAGTTTTTACTATGAGAGTTCTGGAAAAGCGGAAGTACTGTGCTCTGCTTTCTGTCATGTCTATGAGAAAATGATTTCAGATAATAGATAATCAAGAGGTGGGTTCTGTGCTACAACCTACAAGCACTGCGGGATGTCAGGAAAGGTGACATAGTTCTTAAAAATTTGGAATTGTCGCAGGAGGAGTTGAGCCAACTGTGAAGGGGGTGTAAACTCTGAGAGGACCGCTGGGATGGAAGAAGGAAATGCCCTCCGGGAACAAAAAGAGGAGCCTCTTAGGAACAGCGGAATACAGCCATGAATATGCATCCGTGTGTGGGATAAAGGTTTATTGAAAAAAGCAGCAGCACACGGCTTGGATGCTGTACACCATCACGGTCTATACTTTTTACTTTTTGTTGGAACAGAGACTTTGACTGGCAGGAAAAGGAGTTTGACCCCCCACTGAGCAAGGGAGCATTTATGATAACTGTTTGAGCAGCCTCAGTGGTGAAGCTATGCAAAGACAACAGAAGAGAGAAACTATTAATAGAATTAATGCGACCAAATGAGACGTCAGTGTAGTAAATCTAGTAGAGCAGGATGAAGGCCTAAACCAGGAATCTGGAAACTTCTTCTGGAAAGGATAAGATAGTACATCGTTTGGCATTTCAGGCCACGCAATCTCTGTGGCAACTACTTGACTTCACCATTGTAGGGAGAAGGCAGCTGCGCCCAACACAGGGACAAATGAGCTTGGCAATGTTCCTATAAAACTTTATTTATAGAAACTGGCAAAGACTTGTGCTTGGCCCGCAGACCATAGTTGCTGACTCCTGGTCTGCCATCATAGTGTAACACGGGAATGAAAAGAAGGAAACAATTTGAGATATTGAAAGGAATATTATTAGATTCTCATGTCTCCCTGCACAGAAGAGATAAGGAGCCAAAGATTTCAAACAATACATCAGGTGTTAAAATATCAATGTGGGATTCATTGATATGGAGATGGAAATTGAATTCCTAAATGTTCGGAAGGCTCAAGGTGCGGCCTTTGGGATGGTGGCAAAATTCGGTTTCTTGATCTGGAAGCTGCTTTACACTGGAATGTATATTTTGTAACATTTATAAAGCTGCACAGTTCTGCTTTTTGACTTTTTATCTATGTTGTAGTTGAAACCCAGAGAGGGCTGGAAAAGACTGACTACTTGGCAGGGACAAACGACAAAGCAAGGCAAAGTGAAGATGGAGAAGGGGGCTTCATTTTAACTAGGAGGTGAGACACAACCTCTATGTGGTAGATTCAGTGGAGAGGTGCCATTGAGAATAAGATTCCAAGCTTTTAAACAGGAAAGAAGGGGACAAGGAAAAGGAATTGTTTGTTAAAAACCTCAAGGATAATGGCTGTAAAGGAAAATACAAGAGTAAGATGAATTGAAGGGAATAATAGAATAAAATAAGGGTTTTATTTCTTGTTTTTTATAGGAAATATTTTATATATTTGAGAAAAAGGGGAAATAACTAGTGTCAAAGATTGAAGTTTCTTTGTTGTTTTTTTGAGACAGAGTCTCACTTTGTCATACTCAATAGAGTGCTGTGGCATCACAGCTCACAGTAACCTCAAACTCTTGGACTTAAGCAATTCTCTTGCCTCAGCCTCCCAAGTAGCTGGGACTGCAGGTGCCCGCCACAACATCTGGCTATTTTTTTTTTGGTTGTAGTTGTCATTGTTGTTTCACAGGTCTGGGCTGGATTTGAACCCACCAGCTCCGGTGTATGTGGCTAGTGCCCTAGCCGCAGAGCTACAGGCACCAAGTCAAGATTGAGGATGTTAATAAGAGGTAGAGAATAGATTAGACAGAATAAGCTAGACAAAAAGAATATCTACCTCAAAAGAACAAATAATAAGAAAGAGAAATAAGACAAATGCAGGTAAGGTGCTGTGCAGAAGAGGAGTCAGTCTACTCCATGGTGGAGAAGGCACCTGCCTGGTGTTCATTCAGATAAGACATTTTTTCAATGAATGTGGTTGATCAGCACTTCAGTTTACAAATTCCTGTAGACAGTATCATTATGGTGGTTCTAGGAGAAATCTCACTTCTTCGAAAGTCATCTTGGTAGAAATTTTTCCTTTTAGTATACTTCATTTTATGGCAAATTGCTATAATGAAGTTGAAAAAAGAATCTGATTTATCTAATTTATCAGACCAAATATTTTAATATTAAGATCAAAACTCTAAGCTAATTTAAATTCATGAACGTATTCAATCAAAGTATCACCTTTCACCTTAAAAATTCAGCGACATTTTATAATATAATCTTAAACAGGATTATGTTGCCCATACACACACAATGTCATTAAAATGAGATTCCTAATTTTAAGGACTGTTTGGATGTTCATTTAAGTGTTTTTATCACTTGTAATTCACTTTGAAAATACGCCAGACTCTATCAAATCCAGTAAAAGGCAGTCTGTGAAGTAATAAAAAAAAAAATCAAATCACTTTGTGAAATTGCATTATATGGGTTTAATTGGATACACCTAGCTGCCTCATACTGATAGTTAATAAACATTTTTTCACATTGCAATATAATTATCAGTCCCCATTGAACTATGTATGCAAAACTGATAAAACAGTTGAGCCTTAATGAACAGAGATATTTGCATTTCATTACAGTACTAGGTTGTATAATTCTGCTCATAAACTTTATGAAATAATTTTAATGTTCAATTCATTGCAGAGGAAAGTGAAAAAGTTATTTTAAAAAATCTATCCTGAATTCTTTTATTCCTCAGAAATATCCAGTATACCATTTTTTTTCTTAATTTTGATGAAGTGGATGAACCAGAGTAAGATTACAAATTTAAAGTTCTATAACTTTATTGATTACTCTCTAAGGTCATGAAATGTTTATCAGTCAATTGGATCAAGGCACTATTTTTAAAACACAAATATATTTAAGTAAATTCTAAAGGTAGCAGAGCTTGTTTTGTTTGGTGTTAATTCCTATAATAAAAATAAGCATTATTTATGCCTTCTTGGTCTTGCAATTTCATACCAGTACTATAGGAAAGTGAAAGATTAACAATAACTGTTAATAAATTTTAACATATAATTTTTGTCTGTTATCACTTTAATTTTTTATCCTAAGGAGAGCTCCAATCTCTTCTTTGTTCCCTGCTATTATGCCCTCCAAGGCAAGAAGTGTCAAGGTTACTCTGATTGAATCTTATTTTCTAGGGATGTAATTCCTTCTCTTGATTAAAGGTCAGCATATTTTTTGATTAAGTTCCTTTTATTCCTATATTCTCAAGGAAAAGTAGATAATTCCTATTTCTAGGTGATTGCTAACCAGAAATAGACTTGTGGTGGTCAGCCCAGTAACAGAGTTTTAGAAACTGAGACAAGTTTTTATTTGTTAGTCCTCAGTCTTTGGAGTGGAAGGTGTGTTTTCAATGGGTGTTTTCTTGAAGTCATAAGCTACAAACAAGGGGTGTTAATAAATGGAACAGACATACAAATTCATCCTGCTTTAAGTATAACTATGATTAGAAAAAGTGAGTTTTTTTCTAGTTCAAACTCAAACATAGTATTTTTTCATTGGAATTTGGGGTCTAACTTCCAATTGATCACCTAAGGATAATTTGTTACATCGCAATAGAAAACTAATACAGCTTGTTTTGATTATTGAATTCCATTGTCCAAAATCTCAATGCCTTATTAGTGTCATTGTCTAATATCACCCTATTTCATTACTCACAACCAGCTGTTTATAGACATAAAGCAAGGAAATAGAGCTACAGAGTTTTCTTTATGCAAACATTTGGGCTTTTAATTTTAAATTATAGTTATTATAAACTTTTTCAGGCAATGACAATCTAATTAGTGTAGTAAAACATTTGAACAAGACTAAATACTACTCTCCAACCTACATATGAACAAATACAAAAGAGTATGATGCAAATTAAGTTAATTTAGGTTAATTAGAGTTTGAGGTAGAAATAAAAGGTAAAAGATGACCTTTTCTAAATCTTCTTGCCTGAGAGAATTATTCCTCTTATATCTCCCACATATGACTGTAATTTGCTTAATTTTAGATAGTGGACAATTGCATTAAAACCCATGGCCATAATTGCCATATAGATGGACCTGATTCTCAAATTAATTTTCCTGTTCATGATCTTTTTTGTGAGCTTTAGTTTTATAGCCACAATTCTTTATAGAACTCAAGTTCTTGGCTATCTTAATTTATAATTTCTAATGATATCAGAGATCTTCCTATAGAATAAATCTTCTAATCATCAAAATCTTTAGCTCTCTTCTCTCTCCCATCCCCCATGTATGTCTCTTCTCCTCTCCTCTCTCTCTCCCCGCCTCTTCCCCCGTTTCTCTCTCTCTCTCTCCCCTCCTCCTTAATGCTGCTTTGCAGCTTCCCCCCACCAATAAAGACCTTTCGTACAAAAAAAAAAAAAAAATCTTTAGCACTCCTTTAGAGACCATCCATCCATTACCTGTTGTTTCCTGACATTCTGGCTTTATCTCTTATTTCTTTTCTTTCCGGGTTTTTTGTTTATTTGTTTGTTTGATTGATTTTTGCATTTTCCAAATTCTTTACTGAATGTTTCCAAGTATTATTTATATATATATATGTATTATTATTATTATTAAGTCATATATACATAGATCATGAATACACTATGCCTTTGTGGGATTCAATGTGTTGATTATTTATACAAATTGGAGTGCTTACATCCTACTAATTAACATAGCTTTCACCTCATTTACTTAATTGCAGTGTTAAGACATTTGTGTTCAATACTTGATAGATTTGACTTGTACCCTTGCAATATGCTCCATAGATGTGGTCCCTCCATTAACCCTCCCTCTATTGAACCACCCCCCTCCTTTCTCATACCCCTCCCCTTCCCTCCTTCATCCTGGGCTATAGTTGTGATTCATCTCTCATATGAAAGTGTGAGTGATTATAAATTGGTTTTATAGTAGAACTGAGTACATTGGACATTTTTTCCATTTCTGAGACACTTTAGGTAAGAAGAATATTTTCTAGTTCCATCCCATGTAAACATAAAAGAGGTAGTCTCCATCTTTTTTTTAATGCTGCATAGTATTCCACAGTATACATATAACACAATTTATTAATCCATTCATGGGTTGATGAGCACTTGGGCTTCTTCCAAGACTTGGCAATTATGAATTGAGCTGCAATGAATAATCTGGTGCAAATATTTTTGTTGCCAAGTGATTTTTGATCTTTTGGGTATACTCATTTCTGTATCCTATATTCCAGCTGATTTTAACTCTTGGCAGATACTGAATATACCAGGTAATTTCATTCTTTGTCTTGTGCCAATCCTTGTGCATGAAAACTACCTCCATACCTTTTAATACCTAGCTCAATTATGACTTCCTCCATGATGACTTGTGGAAACATCATTTTTGTTAATGTTATTCCTTGGAGTTGTCCCAACTCCCATATCTTCTATAAACATATGCTAATAGCTGTCACATACCCTATACTTGATTCAGTTCTTTCAAGGCAAAACTGTGTCTAGCCATGTCTATACGCTTAGCATGTATGATCTCACACATAAGTGCTCTTTAAGTATGAAGAATGATTAAACTAGAAGCTTGTGCCCTTACCATTCATATTTTATTTCTAGTCATTTGAAGAATATATGTTTGTTATCTTTTCAGTTGAAAAGTAATATATTCTCATTGTAGTGATCTGTGGGAGAGAGACTGGTACAGATGCTCTCAAAAGAAATTTGGAAATAGTCAAATGTATAGCTTGTAATCCAGAAACCCTTTTCAAGGGTGTACATCACAGGGACATTTTCATGTAGTTCTATGGGACATATATTAGAATTTTCTTTCTTTTTTTTTTTTTTTTTGTAAGACAGAATTTATTCACAGAAAAGAAAGAAAAGAATACAGAAAACATTAAGGCATCTGTTAGAGGGAGAAAATTCTAGTGGGGAGAGAGAAGCTCTCTCCGTTTCTCTCC
>CAUYON010051960.1:0-29581 GCA_963573935.1 Arctocebus calabarensis
TTTTTTTTGTAGAGACAGAGTCTCACTTTATCACCCTCAATAGAGTGCCGTGGCGTCACGCAGCTCAGAGCAACCTCCAGCTCCTGGGCTTCGGTGATTCTCTTGCCTCAGCCTCCTGAGTAGCTGGGACTACAGCCTGCCACAATGTCCGGCTATTTTTTTCTTGCAGTTTGACCGGGGCTGGGTTTGAACCCACCACCCTCAGTATATAGGGCCAGTGCCCTGCCCACCGAGCCACAGGTGCTGCCCTCACTTTGTACTTTTAAGAAAAATGCTACCAGTTACCCACATCTGAATAACCATGCTGTCAGATGATCTTTCTAGTAATAATGGTATTCTGGCAAAAAGCAAGTAGGCTAGCTCTGAACTCAATTACACCAGTTTTTGAGCAACCACTGTAAGTTCTGTACTACTTCCCTGTTGTCACAGTATTAAAAATATTTTTACCAGGCAGCGCCTATGGCTCAGTGAGTAGGGCGCGGGGCCCATATACTGAGGGTGGCAGGTTTGAACTTGGCCCCAGCCAAAATGCAACTAAATATAGCTAGGTGTTGCGGTGGGCGCCTGTAGTCCCATCTACTCAGGAGGCTGAGGGGCAACTGTGAGCTGTGATGCCACGGCACTCTACCGAGGGTGACAAAGTGAGATTCTGTCTCTTATATATATATATATATTTTTTTTTTTTTTTTTTTTTGAGACAGAGCCTCAAGCTGTTCCCTGGATAGAGTGAGACAGAGCCTCAAGCTTTTCCCTGGATAGAGTGAGACAGAGCCTCAAGCTGTCACCCTGGATAGAGTGCAGTGGCATCACAGCTCACAGCAACCTCCAATTCCTGGGTTCAAGCGAGTCTCCTGCCTCCACCTCCCAAGTAGCTGAGACTACAGGTGCCCGCCACAACGCCCGGCAATTTTTGGTTGCAGCCGTCATTGTTGTTTGGCGGACCCGGGCTGGATTCAAACCCGCCAGCTCAGGTCTACATGGCTGGCGCCTTAGCCCGTTGAGCCACATTTTTGCCAGAGACATTGAAATGTAATAAAATCAATTATTTGTACTGATTAAGGGTTTTAGTTTTCTTTTATGAGAGAAAGGTCTAGGTCTACTGCCCAGACTAGAGTGCAGTGGCACTGCTGCCTGGAACTCCTAGGCTCAAGTGATCCTCCCACTTGGTCTCCCAAAGTGTTGGGACTATAGGCATCAGCCACCAGGTGTGGCCTGAATTGCTTAAGGATATTCTTCTTTTTTAAAGGATATTCTTAAAACTGGTGTTTCACAAACCTGGAGAGTATGACAGTGATGAATACAGACTAACAGTACTGTGTGGTGCTGAGGTCCCAAGCTTTTTTGCTTAAAATTGCTTTTACACTTTCAATGCATATATTAACATAAATACTAATACAAAGGCAATTAGCATCTTATTACCCTTAATGGAAATAGTTCTGACCTCTTGGACCTCCTGAAAGAGTCCTAGGGCTCCTGAGGTCCACTTTGAGAACTGCTGCTATAAAGGAGTAAGTTCAAAAGACTGAATGTACAAGCCGTTCTCATGAAGTAGCTGCTGCTTCATACAGAATTTGTCCCTTTGTGTGATTGGCTTATTTCGCTTGGGATAATGCCCTCATGGTTCATCCATGTTGTACCATGCCAGAAATCCCACATTTTGTTTGACCACTCATCCCTCGTTGACAGACACCTGGGTTTTTACTACCTCTTGGCTATTTTAACACTGGTGCCACAACTGTATGTGAAATATCTCCTTGAGATTCTGTTTGGGTACATTTAATTGCTGCATCATATAACAATGCCATTTTTAACTTTTGATTGCACCATTTTAATACTCCCAAAAGCAGTATACAGGGTTCCAATTTCTCTGTATCTTCCTCAACACTTGTTATTTTGTTGTGAACGGTGTAAGGTGTTCTTGTATTGTGATTTTGACTTGCATTTCCCTTCTAAAGACTGGTGATGTTGGCAGCGCCTGTAGCTCAGTCGGCAGGGCAGCGGCCACATACACCTACGGTATCGGGTTCGAACCTAGCCTGGGCCTGCTAAGCAACAATGACAACTGCAACCAAAAAATAGCCAGGCGTTGTGGTGGCACCTGTACTCCCAGCTACTTGGGAGGCAGAGGCAAGAGAATCGCTTAAACCCAAGAGTTTGAGGCTCGGCACCTGTGGGTCAACAGGCTAAGGCACCAGCCATGTACACCTGAGCTGGCGGGTTCGAATCCAACCCAGGCCTGCCGAACAACAATGATAGCTACAACCAAAAAATGGCTGGGCGTTGTGACGGGCGCCTGTAGTCCCAGCTACTTGGGAGGCAGAGGCAGGAGACTCGCTTGAGCCCAGGAATTGGAGGTTGCTGTGAGCTGTGATGCCACAGCACTCTATCCAGGGTGACAGCTTGAGGCTCTGTCTCAAAAAAAAAAAGTTGCTGCTGAAAATTTTGAGGATGCAGCCAGCCCTGACAACCGTGCAAGGATACTCTTTCCTCTTCTCCACTGCAACTCTTTGAATGTTATTATCTTGGCACCTCCAAACTACCGGTGACAACTGGCTCCCTTCTGTCTATTCTAAAAGTCCAAACTCTTTACACTAGGATTAGAAGACCCAAGATCTCCCCAATCTCTCTCCCACCGTTGGAAAGGTAATATAATAGAGAGCTTTAAGAGGATGAGCCAAGAAGCCAGACTGCCTGGATGTACAGCCTAGCCCCACTACTTATCACCCTGTACAAGTTCCTTAAGCCCTTTGTAAGATAAGGGATATTTAGAGTAGCCTGTATCATGGAGTTGTTATGAGAATTAAATGAATAAAGTATTTATAAACAGTTTAAATCATGTCAGGCACATACATAGTAAGCATTCAGTTAAGTGTGAGCTTGTATAGTTATTATTCACACTCCCAAGGGAACTTCTATTCTGTTATTTTGAATAGCAGTTCTTTTTCTCTAGAATTAGCTTATGCTCACATTTGCAACATACTCCCATAGCCAAACCCAGATTTACTGACTGGCTAAGCCCAGATGAGACATACTGCAGCTAGGGCACAAGTCCAGAAGCTTCAGAAGCAACTGTACTTACCCACAGGATAATTGATTTCTAGGCTACTAGAGAGGTTTGAGCTTCAGAAATACTCCATATCTTAAATGCTATATCACTATCCCATTAAAATGAATGGTAGAATACAAAAGTAAAGGAAAACTTCTATCTGTGCAGGAAACTATGGAAGGATGATATCCCCGAGTTAGAAATGTCAGGACATTTTATGTAGTTTTAGGTCAGATGGGACCGATTTGAAGAAAGGCCGCTTGGACCAATGACGTCAACAAACTGCCTTCTTGCCTGCCAGTAAAGTGCCTGAAAGGGATCCCGACAAAATCCCATTCACAGGGACACAGGGTGATGGAGAGCGGTCACGCTTACCTGGCTTCTGCTCAGTGTCGCCACCAAGTGCACCAGAAGCTGACAACACACCAAAGGAGCAACAAGCCAGAGAGGCCCAGAGCACAGGCCCCAGCGGCCAGGGCCTAAGGAGGCCACCACCCCAGCAAGAAAGGAGACGGCCCATGAGGTCCAGGCTTCCCCGGAACGGACAAGAGCATCCTGTGAGATTGCCTCCGCTCCACACATTCCCCAGGCAGCTGAACTTCTGAAACATCAAGTGTAGGACAATAGCTATAGTTTCTCTTTCTGCTTTTTCTTTTTCTTTCAGACTAGGAATCTTATAATATCTCATCAACCGAGCTTCATTTGTCAGTTTCACAGAAACACAGCCCTCCCTTTCTAAATATGCAGAACAGCACAGTTCCAAAGAAAAACTCCAGCAGACCCAAAGAAGAGTTCTTTGAGGAATCACAGCACGTTTATTCCTAAAAGACAGAAGGAGTTTTTAAGAAACCAAAGGGGTTTTCTGATGCGTGCTTTCTATCAGATTCAGGAGTAAAATAGATCAGTGACACTGCTCTAGAAAACAATCTGGAATCAGAGTAGACTGCATGGAGACGCCAAATTTAAAATGTAATGGAAGCAGTGAAGAGCAGAGTTAAGAATCTAGAAAATCTGTGCTTAAGGTAAAAGACAAGTTTAACTCAAAGGAAACAAAGGAAAAGACTTTTAAAAGGAAAGGGGAAACAAAAGACATACAAGGAGGATACAGGCAACATAATACATGATTTTAGGCATCTCAGCAAAATTAAAAAATAAAAGACATAGGGGAGCGCCTGTGGCTCAAAGAAGTAGGGCACCAGCCCCATATGCCAGAGGTGGCGGGTTCAAACCCAGCCCCGACCCAAAACCGCAAAAAAAGAAAAATAATAAATAAAAAACATAGAAGAAAACTACCCTGACTTAAAACAAAAAAGCTTATCTGTGAAATTAAAGGATTCTCCAAGTAGTAGTTAGAAATAATTGAAGGTGGGGGAAGGAGGAGAAAGACCAGTATTGAGACAGATTTTGTTAAATTGTTTTAATTTGAAGAATAAATAAAAATTTTTAATAGTATCCAGGTGGAAAACAGGTTATTCTCAAAGGCTCCCCAGATCAGACTAGCTCAGATTTCTCCAAAAATCTCAACACCAGAAGACAGGGAACAATAGACTTTTGAGAGGAACCAAGCATTACCCAGCAATTCTATCCCAACAGTCCTTCACCTGTGACAAAAAGAGAAACATTCTCAGACACACAGTGACTGAGTATGCCCTTAACCTGAATGCTCCCCTGAGAATTTTCAAGGCATGGCCTAAGTGGCCAGGAAGTAAGTCAGAGTAACAACTAAGAATCTGGAAATTTTGATTGATACAAATGTTGAAAAGCCAAAGGAAGAAAACTGTTAATATGGCTATACCATGACAAAAATGTAAAATAAAATAAATCACAGAGACCTGCTATGAAAAGTAAATAAGATAATGGCATTAAAAAAAAGAAAACAATAGTAAGGCACCTGGCACATGCTAAGTGCTGAATAAACTTCGCTGCTTTTTCATGATGACTTGTATCATGTTACCTTGCACTGTGCTAGACCCCGGCAGTGCCACAGGAAGTCAGACCTGTAGCTGAGTTCCTAACCACGGAGCTCACAGGCTGAAGCTGGAATAGTACCAGGGACAAGACGTAGGTCTCTGGCACCTCAGCTCCCTACATGCGAAAACTCCACTCTGATTTATTAAACTCCAGGCACTTAAGTAAACTCTGTAGAATTAATTTCCCTGGAACACTTCAATTATTCCAATAAGTTACAAAATGGTTAGGATATAAGATGAATAACAGCATTTGGAGGCTCCTTCTGCAAGTACATTTTCTAGTTTTCAAAATGATGGCTACAACATAACTTTGAAAGTTACTTAGAAGATTGATGTTGTAACGAAGGCATTTTTCCAAATTACCATATGCATTTATAAATGCCACGTAATATTTAGGAGATGCAGTTGTTGAAATACAAGCCAGATTGTGGAATGAAGTATTAGCTATTAGGCCAAGTGAGAGAAAGACTGACTAAAAGCTTTTATGCACAGCAGTGATTTTCAACCCACATGCTGTGGCACACCGGTGTGCCGTGAAAATTTTTAAAGATCATCCGTTAAATTATTTTCAAAAGAAGTTCAAAGCATGGAAAAAATATATATATTTTTTTACTCTTTTTTTTCCAGCAACATAATTTACATGTGCTCCAAAAGTTTGACTATAGGTTCAAGTGTGCCATGAGATTAAAAAAAAAAAAAAAAAGCCTGAAAAACGCCGCTGTGCAGAAACAGTAGCATTCAGAGATTATGAGAAGTATAAAAACCTCTTCAGTAATTAAGGACACAGGACACCTAAGGCACTACAGAGCTGACACCAGTATGTATGTTAGCTTTTCATTAATTTTAACAGAATTTCTTTAAAAAATTTAACAGAATTTCTTTAAAAAAATAACATAAACAAATTCATTGTAGAAAAGTTTTAAAAATAGAGAATTAAAAAATAAAATTAATAGACTCACGTTCAGTCTTATCAATCAAGAATAATCACCCCACACATTTTGTAGCAGTGCATTTTGTTTTCTATGCATGTTGCAAATATTGTGCTCTGTAACCTGTTTTCTCCAGGTTACATATGCTAAACTTTTTCCACATCATTAAAGAGCACCATCAAAACCACATGGTAATTAATGAACACCTGGATTTTGACCACCTTTTCATTTGTCTTGAACATCTTAGAACACTCACATCTGGGTAGTGTGACTTCAAGAATGGAGAGATTAAAAAATAAAGCTTTATTAAATCAAAAAATAAAACTTTATTCAGTTAGAAGAGAGTATAAATGAGATAATACACAAATGCCATTGGGATCTTCCCAGCTGGCCAGTTAATGTCCCGATTTATACATTTACAATTTTTTTTACCCTTTAGATCACTAATGATGTCACTCAACAAACATAAGTGCTTTTCCCTCTACTAAAACACTGTTGGCACCTAAATGGCTGTGATAAAACATTGATCTAACATCTCTCCT
This sequence comes from Arctocebus calabarensis, assembly GCA_963573935.1. NCBI lineage: Eukaryota > Metazoa > Chordata > Mammalia > Primates > Lorisidae > Arctocebus > Arctocebus calabarensis. The sequence continues at coordinate 6,488 of CAUYON010051960.1, forward strand.
CGCACCAGCTTAGAAACAAAAGCTCCCTGCTGAAGAGAGCCACAAGTGACTCACCTTAGGAAAAAACTGGAGTTATAGGGTCTGTACCTCCTGCAGAAGTTACTAGAATATGGCAGAGCGAGTAGTCCTGCTAATTCCAGCTTCCTGAAAGTCTATATCAGGACACTGGGGAGAGGAATATTCATTCTTCCAGGTCCCCCAGCCTCCAGTTCACTGGGTCCCCAATTGGCACGGACTTTGAAAGAATCATGCAGGGACTGGGGGAACACGGTGCTGCCAAAAGGGAAACCCGTCTACTCAGGTGTGGACTGGCTGATTTCCTCCACGTCCCTCTGTGCCAGCAGAAAAGAAGAACTGGAGAGAAGGCGGGGATGTCAGCACCAGGGAAGCATGACATGCTGGCAATTTGGGGAGGAGACAGGAATGAGTCTCCCGGCAGTCAAATGGACACCACACCAAAGCCTGACTCCAGCCTCTGCCCTGGGGAGGGAGGATGCCTCCAGCAAGAGGGTAGCAGGGGGTGTTGAAAAGGTCCAAATGGAGGCAGAGCCCGAGTCGGGGAACCATGGGCCACTCTCTGCACTGGCCTTTGGCCAGCAAGAAGAGGACAGCACCTGCTTCCAGGACAGAGCTGCTTCCCTGCCCTGCCACCACCCCCAGTGCTGCCTACTCCAACTTGGGGAAGGGGAGTGACCCCAAATGAGGAAGGAACAGAGGAACAAAAGGGCAGAACACCCCACATCTCTTCTCTCACTTCAGGTGTTTCGGGAAGGTTCCAGCTGCACTTGAATTAAGAACATTTCAATCACATTTGACATCCAGTTTTGAAGCAGATGTACGTGTGGAAGTTTATGGAAGCTGTACATTGTGAAGGGGCAGGAAAGGGAGAGCCAATGTGGACGGACAGCTGAGGGCAACAAACAGACAGAGTTAGAGACACTTTCCAATTTACCCCTAGTGTGCGGAACATTCCCATAAACCAGTTACGGCTTCGATACAGTAAAGTGTACGTGTTCGACAGGGGCGTTCGATCCGTAGGCTGGACCTGGGCTCAGAGTCCTCCCTTACTCAGTGAGGAACACGGACGGAGCACCTGCTGGGCACGGTCAGAGCTGGGAACAAGAGCAACACACAGCTCTGGCCCTGGACAGTTAAATTCCAGGTGTGTGACTCTGGGGAACTTCTTTAGCCTCCTTGGGCCTCCGATTACTCACAGAGTCTTATTCTGAAATTTCTCCTCTAATTAATTTCTAAAAATCATAAAAATGAAATATAATACAACAGTCTGGTTTCTTTTCAAAGCAACATACACACCAGACAACGAAACTGAGCCAAACGGCTTTTCAGAGAGGCCAACACAAGTCCAAGGAAGCTTAATGCCAAGAAGCTGCTCCAGACTCGGAGAGCACAGAAGGGTCAGTGGCTGTGGGAGGGACAGGGACGAGCTGGCCTGAGTGTTAGTTACATCCTTACTATCACTGTTTTATGTACAATGGGGAAAAAAAATCTAAGTACCAAAAACACACATGCACACATATACACATACACACGTCTTTATATACACGTATAGTAACAACTTTAAAATAGCAAGCAGGGTAAATAGTTTGCAGAATTACTGGTAGTGAGAGTCATTTTGTTAAGGTAAGACTCAGAACTGTCTTGGTAAAATTAGCGATGCTAATTCAACACACTCAGTACTGCGGCTGTATCCTTGGTATTTTACCACATCCATGGGTCACATTTTCTGGTTACTTGTAGAGGGTGAAACCCCTACTGGCACCGCTCCCTGGGCTGCAGCTAAGCACGTGGCAAAGAGAAAATGAACCCAGTGTTTGTCCCAAACGCGCCTTCACTGGCAGCAGGGCAGCCCAGGCCTCTTGAGCAATCCCTGGAAGGCTATCTGTCCCTGAGCGTGCCCAGTGCTGACTGGCCCCATGCTGCCTCTGCTTTTTCTGACCCTTCATCCTCAGGGGTCACTTTCACTTCCAGGGCCTGTGATCACCTGCTCACCAAGGCTTTAGGAGACTGAAACAGACAGTGGGAAGCTGAGCCAGGTGCCTTCCTAACTTCACCCCCCAGGAGGACTGCTCAGCCGAGGCTCCATAGTACAACATGCCACCCTGGCTACGCCAGGACTCCCAGAAGATCCGGCCATTTGTCATTTGGGCTAATCCTCAACTGTCCTACTTTGAGTAAGCGTAAACTTCGCCCAGCCAGTGTAAGCACAGTGTTTTCAACTGTCTTTTATCTAAACAGAGGTTAAAGTGACAATTTATACAAAGAAAATTCACCAAAGGAATGGCAAGTTATTCATTTCCTTTAGTTATTCTCTCCTAAACTGGCTATGAGATGCTGCTTACTATTTTTTTAATTTCTGTTTTTTTGGTCCTGCAAAAGAAAAGCACTTACGTAGCTGAATGTCAAAGAAACTGGGAAACAAAAACAATATGTTAGAAAGACAGCTTTGGGACGGCGCCTGTGGCTCAGCGAGTAGCGCGCCAGCCCCATATACCAAAGGTGGCAGGTTAGAAAGACAGCTTTGGGATGGCGCCTGTGGCTCAGCGAGTAGCGCGCCAGCCCCATATACCGAAGGTGGCAGGTTCAAACCTGACCTTGGCCAAACCGCAAATCAAAAAAATAGCCAGGCGTTGTGGCAGGAGCCTGTAGTCCCAGCTACTCGGGAGGCTGAGGCAAGAGAATTGCCTAAGCTCAGGAGTTGGAGGTTGCTGTGAGCTGTGTGACGCCACGGCACTCTACTGAGGGTAACAAAGTGAGACTCCGTCTCTACAAAAAAAAGAAAGACAGCTTTGCCTACAGCCTCTGCATAACCATGTTGGAAAATGCAAAACTTCCAGGGGTCACAAGTACCCATTTTTCCACTGCTTATTCTGAAATAAGCAAATGTATAAATATACAAATAAATAAACAAATGTCTTGTATAGAATAATTTCTCTAAGGTACATACACATATAATTGCAAAATAAGTTATGGCTCACTCAAAATACAAAATAAACCCCTAAGATATTACTTTGTTAAAGTATCCTTGTTTGAAAATAAATAATATGATTTAAATATGAGGTGTATTGATCTGAGTATATTCCTCAATTCACGTTACACGTGTTTATCTGTTTATGAGGTTTTATCAAAATAACAAACAATCACACAACAGAAAATTGTAAGAAAAGGAACAAGAGGAAGATCCATACCCATAATTTAATATTCCACTAACCACAAAGATAGTATTTTGTTTTGTTTCCTTTAGGTCAACTTATGTTAAGTTACCTGTTTTCTAGAATAACTGATTTATTCCTTGCTTTCTTTTACTCTAATATATTAAAAGCACCCAGTGGGGCAATAAATTGCTATTCATAGGATATATAAAATTCCAAAGTTTTTTTTAAAAACTTAATTTCTTTAATATTCCTTTGTTGTATAACATGCAGGTTTATTTTCAAGAAAGTGATATAAAAAACATGGCTGTGCTATATCTGTGCATATAGTTTTAAAAAATATCTTAGGTATGGCTGGGCGCAGTGGCTCACACCTGTAATCCCAGCACTGTGGGAGGCCGAGGTGGGTGGATTGCCTGAGCTCATGAATTCAACACCAGCCTGAGCCAGAGTGAGATCCCATCTCTCAAATTATCTGGGTGTTGTGGCAAGCACCTGTAGTCCCAGCTACCTAGGAGGCTGAGGGAAGGAGGATCATTTGAGCTCAAGAGTTTGAGATTGCTGTGAGCTGTGATGCCACAGCACTCTACTGAGGGTGACACAGTGAAACTCTATCTCAAAAAATAAAAAATAAAAATCTTAGGTAAAACTGCTTCCCACAAACGACACCTGCAAAGTATGATGGTAGTGGATATAATCACTGTAGAAAATGTTTACTATAATAACGGGAAAAACTGGTTATTTCTTATTATGGAAATATTTAAGCATGTCCAAAAGTAGAATAATTTTATCATCTAACTTCAATAACAATCAACTCTCACCAGTCTTACTTCAGCTGTACTCCCATTTTAAACACTTCTCCAACAAAATCATCAGAAGTAAATCCCAAATCACACAGCATACTGTCAATAAACATTTCAGTATGTGTCTCTATACAATAAGAACTCCTAAAAAAAAAAAAAAAATGAACACAATAACACACCTCAAAAAATTATACTACCAGACTTAACACTCAAATATCTAGTCAGTATCCAAATTTTCCCAACTGTCTTGTGAATTTTTCTCAGTTGGACATAATCAGAACACAAATGAGATCCATTCTTTGTAAATGGTGGCCTCTCTTTCTCGCTTGGGGAAACTAGGTTAATTGTTCTAGAGTTTCTCACTTATTGACCCAATTTCATAACAACATTTAACATGTCCATCTCCGGTATTTCCTATTATTTGGTAACAGAATCTATGGGGCCGATCAGACTTAAGTTCAATTTGGAGGGCAATAATAAATACTTCATAGAAGTAATATGTACACACCCATCACAACAACACAAAAGATCTGATTGCCTCTCTTTATTTTTACTTTGATGTCATTATAATCTTTGAAAGATTTTTGTATTTTTAATTTTTATTATAAAAAATGAAAAAGTAAAAAAGAATATAATGAAGCCCATGTATCCATCACCAGCTTCAACAAATAGCAACTCTTATTTCCCTTCCCTTTCATTCATTCCCTCTCTACAACCCAGATTATCTTGAAGCAAAACTCAGACATATAATTTCATCTTTCAATAAACTAGTGTATATCTCTAAAAGACAGGGATTTAAGAAAAAAAAACCGCATAATTTTAACACCTAAAAACGTTATTAATTCCTTAAGATCATCAAATATTCTTTGTAGTATATTAGTAACATTCTATTTTGACTTGCAGCATTTGACTATTGGTAAGAATTTTCTGCCTATGTGAAGTTAGTGGCTATGAATGTTCTTCTGATGTACTCTGTTTAGTTTCTGAACTGATAGGTTTACAACAATAAAGACTGGCAGTCTTATTTATTTTCTCAGGCAGGTGTTCACCTACTATAGGAGGTAGGGTGGGGAAGTCTCCAACACTACCTACTACCTGACACTGTTAAGCTTCCTAATTTGAGTGTACTTCATAACTCCTTTTATTGCTCCTAAGCTCAGAATATCTTCCTTCCTTCAAAGATACTGTACAATGAATATTCAATTCTACTTTTTCTAGTTTCTCTAAGTAATCTACATTGTACATTGAGGTCTTATATTCTTAATAATCTACTTGGGCTATATAAACCCCAGAATTTATTTCCATGACCCCTAAATCATACACACTAACCAGACAGAAAAAGAGAGTGTTTCATAATAGTGATATATTTCTAACGAATTTGAATCCTTTTGCACACTGTCCATAAATATATTTCTATTTGTTCCTAGGGAAAAATGCCGGTTCCTAAACAAAAATTCCCTTTTAGAGAAAGGGGAGCCCTACTGCCCAGTTTTAAGCACTCTAAATAATTAGGATTTTAATTATTTCTATGCAAGAATGCCAAGCAAGGATTCATTTAAATCATAATGAAATTGGTCCTTTTTTTTTTTTTTAAATGACTTCTTCTTTAACTGTTACCAACACATTTTAAACAGACCTGGGCTCTTTCAAAGAAGCATATTTATGAAGCACAAGCTTGGTAACCTAGGAGACCCCCCCCCTACATTCTCCCTGAGCCTATTGCTTCAGAAAAGCAGCTTCAATTTTATAGATGGCCAGTTTCTCAGCTTCAATCAAATGGACAGTAGAAGTAACAAAAGAAAAGTAAAATTCAAATTTCACAACTATAGTCCTGGATTTCTTTTTTTAAAAGCAGGAATTCCCATGGTAGCAAAGTAGGAATGTGATGCAAAGTTCCAAGTAAAACTAAGCTACAGGTTAGGACATCAAAGCAAAAAAAAAAAAGTACAGACCAAGCAATTTATGAAACAAGTACATTAAGAACGCTGAATTTTTTTTTTTTTTTTGGGTCAGGGCTGGGTTTGAACCCACCACCTCCAGCATATGGGACTGGTGCCCTAATCCTTTGAGCCACAGGCACTGCCCTCAGAATGCTGAATTTTTGAAGCACGTATAAAAACCAGTGCACCGTCTACAATATGCTTCATGTTTGTATCAAAAGAAATGTACAGGTGATGAGCACATTAAAATTTAGTATGTAGTCAGCTCACTCATGTATTAAAACAATAAGCTGACTGAAAAGAAATCAAGTAATTTACACAGTTATTAAGGAGAACATTTGGCATTTATTAATTTAGCTTCTAAGATTCTACTTTTCCTACAAAGTAAGCCCAGACTGTATCAACATAGCTAGACTCTGGCACCCAGTTTCTTGATTAAACACCAGACTAGATGTTGGTGGGAAGGTATTTTTAAGATGTGATTAACATCTAAATCAGAAGACTTTGAATAAATTATACTACCCGCCATAATGTAGGTGGACTGCATCTAATCAGCTGAAGGCCTTAAAAGAAAACACAGAGGTATCCCAAAGAGAAAAGGAGTTCTGTCTGCAGACTGCCTTGGACTCACCCTGCAGCGTCTTGCCAGGCCAGCCCCGTGGGTTTTGGACTTGCCAGCCCTCACAATCACATTCAGTAAAATTCCTTAAAATCAATTTGTGTGTGTGTGTATGTCTTTTGTTTTTCCTCCCTCTACAGATATATAAATACATACATCCTATTTGGTTCTGTTTCTCTGGAGAACTCACACTGACTAATAAACATCACCATTGCTCTACAGCTGTTCCGTAAAGAAATTAAGTTTGTGTTCAGCTGCTTGCTACCACATTACACAACATGGCTTTATAAATTTTCACCAGAATCGGAGGGGCCCTAGTGTGTTAGGGCTGCCATAATAAAATACCACTGCCTGGGTACCCTCAACAAGAGAAATCTGTTCTCACAGTTCTGAAAACCAAAGTCCCAGATTGAGGTCTGAGGGCCTGAGACCTCTCCTTAGCTCGCAGACGCTCCACTCTGTGTGTCATGTGGTTTTTCCTTCATGCATGCACATTCCTGATGTTTCTTCATGTGTCCAGATACCCTCGTCCTACAAAAACACTAGTCATTCTGAGTGAGGGACCAGCAGCCTAATATAAACTTACCTCTGTATAGGCCCTAGTTCCAAATACAGTTACATTCTGAAGGGGGGGGGGTCTTTAACATCTGAAATGAGGAGGGGACACAACTTGGACCATAACAGAAGGTCTATTCGGAAAGGTCTACATATACACTAAACAACATACAAGAAAACTCACTTTTGGTGGCCGGGGAGAGTGGGGGGGAGAGTGGGGGGGGGGTTAGGAGGGCACCTATCCTCTAAAGCAGTTAAATGTTCAATCAGGAAAAACCTACACATATTTAGACAAAGACAATAAGAAATAAATTTAAATAACAGACTCAAATCCAGGGCATAAAGACAGACACTGCACTTCCAGCATTGATTTGTTACACGGACAATATTTCAATACAGAAAGCAGCAAGGCTTGGTGCCTGTAGCCCAAGTGGCTAAGGCACCAGCCATATACACCAGAGCTGGTGGGTTCATATCCAGCCCGGGCCTGCCAAACAACAATTACAGCTACAACCAAAAAATGGTGGGCATTGTGGCAGGCTTGTAGTCCCAGCTACTTAGGAGGCTGAGGCAGGAGCCCAGGAGTTGGAGGTTACTATGAACTGCGATGCCACAAGCACTCTACCCAGGGCAATAGCTTGAGGCAAAGAAAGACAAGAAAAACAGGGAAGGGAAGGGAAGGGAAGGGAAAAGGGAAGGGAAAAGGGAAGGGAAAAGGGAAAAGGGAAGGGAAGGGAAGGGAAGGGAAAAGGGAAAAGGGAGAAGGGAAGGGAAGGGAAGGGAAGGGAAGGGAAGGAAGAAAGAAAGAAAGACACAAAGAAAGACAGACAGAAAGAGAGAGAGAGAGAGAAAGAAAGCAAGCAGCATGGACTGACTTATTTGAGCCTCTTTTTTGGGGGGAGGGGGGTTTGCAGTTTGGCCAAGGCTGGGTTCGAACTCGCCACCCTTGGTATATGGGGCTGGCGCCCCACTCACTGAGCCACAGGTGCCACTCTATTTGAGCCTCATTAATGATTCTCCCCATAAGCTAGATCAGAGTTTTTCCAACCTTTTTTTTTATCACACAGCACACTTGAACCAGTAACTAAACTTCCGTGGCACAGTTTATGTTGATTTAAAAAAAAAAGTAAAATGGCCGGGCATGGTGGCTCATGCCTATAATCCTAACACTCTGACAGGCCGAGGCAGGTAGATTGCTTGAGGTCACAAGTTCGAGACCAACCTGAGCAAAACCGAGACTCCTTTCTACTAAAACATAAAAGAGAGAGAGAGAGAATAAAAGAAAGAATATACCTACTGTGCTTTGGACGTCTTTCGAAAATCATTTAACCACTGACCTTTAAAAGTTCTTGCGGCACACCTAAGATCCTCTCAGGCTACACCAGCACACTGATTGAAATTCAATGCTAGATGGTAATAATAAATTAGCTGCCAATTCCCTCTCGAGTCCTGGGCTAGGCATGGTGTGAGATCCTTGCAAATAGAAATTAATGGCATAGTTTTGACCATACACTATTCAGAGTCCAGGCACAAAAGGCAGGGTCTGTGGGCAGCAATGGGACAATGAAGACTTTATAAAAGCCAGAGGGAGGGAAAATGGCAACAGGAAGACCCAGAAGAAAGCAGGAAAGGATAAGAGGAAGGGGAAAGAGAAAAGGGGGGAAAGACAAGAAATGGAGAAAGGGAAAAAGGTGAGAAGGTGAGTCTTTGTCCTCCCCCCAGTGGATTATCACAAAGTCAGTCTCACCTCCAACTAATAAAAAATGGTGCAGCACTGTGGCGGAAGCCTATCCTCTCGGCAGGTTTAGGTGGGAGGACTCTGCCCAGCCAGGGCAATGCAGTAAGACCCATCTCTCATAAAATTGAAATAAAAAACCTAGACTTTATAGCCAGGCATTGTGGCGGGCACCTGTAGTCCCAGCTACTCGGGAGGCTAAGGCAAAAGATTTGCCTAAGCCCAGGAGTTGGAGCTTGCTGTGAGCTGTGACGCCACAGCGCTCTACCGAGGGCGATAAAGTGAGACTCTGTCTCTACAAAAAAAAAAAACAAAAAACCTAGACTTTACATGTGAAGAGCATATGCACGGTTCAAAGACTTTTTGCATCTGCTGTCCCTCACCTGACTCAAATAGCCCAGGGAGACCTCAAGAAAGTACTATTATTCTTATTGGACAGACAAAAAAAAAAAAAAAAAACCTGAGACACAGTCATTAAAATGACCTTCAGAGTCTAGAAACAATCGAACATTTTACAGACTAACTCTACTCCATATAAATGATAAACAACCGCAATTTTTTTTACCCCACCATCCTTCCCTTCAATTTCCAATTAGACACAATCAAACTATGTAATGCATATGTGGTTTTAAAATTCTGTGTCTCCTTTTTCTACAAAAACTTCTTTATGGCTTAATACTTTGGAGAGTTTATAGCTTGTTTAACTGTAGAGATATCTCACTTTGTTTTTTAAATGACTTGAGAGAAAGATGGTAATTATTTACTATAAAAAAGGAGTGTGGTATTATAAGGAAGAGAGAGCTTCTTAATCCCGACTAGAAGCCGATTCTTCCAAGGCGGCTTTCTAAACACTACGACTCTCTCTGTAATTATTTAAATGAGTTTTCCAAAATCTCAGGGAGAAAAAATGGAACGGATGCAGTTTGAGGAAAGGGGGAATGGGGGGATACAGGTAACATGGCTCTTGTCACGAAGTAAATCAGGCCATCAGGAGAAGGAAAGTCAGTCGCTGGTTGTCCTGGCCTGACAGCACCTTTGATATCACCACTAAAGACACATATAGAGAGTTCTATTACCAACGTGCTAGTAACCGTCAGACATTTCGGCCCAGCTTTTAGATGAAACCCCAGGCTCCAGCTGAAAACTGGAAGGTGCCACCTATGCTGAGACAGAGTTCACTGACGGTCCCCCAGGCCCTCATGTCAAGGTCTTAGCTTTTGGTCCAGGATAGCACCACAGTGACCCAGCAACAGCAGCCTGAGGGCCTTCCGGGAGCCCCTGTGCCCGTAGATGTATAAGCTGCTCATTCATTGTGGCAGATTGTATTTTCCACAAATAGCACGGCAAGATTTCTCTTCCAGAACCACCTTGCCTCAAGAGGCAAAGTCTCTTTCTCCTCCCCTTGCATCTGGGCAGGATGGTGTGACATCCTCTGACGGAATGTGGCTGTGTGATTCCAAGGGTAGGCCATCAAAGGTCAGGAGGTTTCTGTCTCTCCCTCTCTCTCAGGATGATTGCTTTGGGAACCCAGATTCCACACTGTGAGAAAGCCCAGGCCACATGGAGAGACACCAGTATTCCGGTGAAGGTCTTAGGCGACTGTCAGCGTTAACTACCAGACACTGAGGGTCCAGGCCCCCTGGTGATTCCAGCCCCAGCTGAGATCCTACATCATGAATCACAGACAAACTTTCCCCATTGTACCCTGCCCAGAGAACTGGTGAGTGTCACAAATGTTTGTTTCACGCCACTAAATGGAGCAGTCATTTGTTAAACAGCTCTACTAACTAGAAAATACATTACAGCTTAAGTTAACATCCAGAGGCAGAAAAAAATTAAGTGACTGATTTTGCTTTTGCACATTTCTAGTCTTGAGTCTATCTTGGAGGTGGGGAAGAGTAGGCAAGAAGAGAAAGAAACCATTTCGGTGCCACCTTCCCTGTGCCGGGCACTACCCACATACCATTTCAATTCCTCCAGAATCTCCATGAGGTGAAATGTGACATCCTTCATAAAGATAAGGAAACTGAGGCACAGACTTGATCTCGTGTCTGTCGGACTCCAAATTTCACAATCTTTTTTATTCTCCCAGTGGATCCCAACATGGGGGCTTTGTCCTGGAGTGGGAGAGGAAGGACCTCTATTTGCCGGAGATGAGAGAAGTCCATGAATCCATGTGAGCACCGGTCTACATGTGTAACGGGCCGTGCACACATAGTTTCCAAATACGGTAAATTCCATGCTAATGACATTCAAATTCACTTAATAAGCTATGGATTGGGTCATTACATGTCTTCTCAACCAACAGATGACGATAAGATAGTTACTAAAGGTTAAGGCCCCTGAAATATCTGTATGTATGTTACAACACTGTTTTCATGTTTAAAAATTTGGGGACCCACAACTACATACCACACTATGTGTAATTAATGTTTGAGTCTGGTAAGTTTGACAACTGTGTTACCACAAGAAAACACAGGAGTTGTCAGTGAACAATATTCATATGCATGTAACGCGGTACTAAGTGTTCTCTCTTAAATAGTGGCTTTGGGAGTAGAGGTCTCCTCAGCCACACTCCATTAATTAGCTAACCACTGTCTGGCCCTGTGCACGGCCCAGCACTCTTCTGTCCTTAGCTGATGGCAATGTCCATGCACGGCAACAAGTGACAGCCAGGGCGGCCAGACAAGAGTGAGCCTTCTGTCTCGGAAGGTCCTACAGAGCAAACATTCTGCTTCCCTCTGAGAAGTTCAAGGGCAGGGTTGCAAGGACACGGTGGTGACAGATTTGGGAACAACTTCATTCATTATCCATCAGGAATGCAGAGCAAGTTCACTGCCCTCCCTGAGAAACAGAAGCCGGATCTGTGCTCATGGTGAAGGAATGCTGGTACTCACAGCCTTCTTCTGACAAAAGACCCGCGACACCAGCAGAGCTCTTTGCCCTGACATTCACAGGGGACACTTAGCAAAACACACAGGGCTACCCACACACAGCAGCCACAGCAGGCCTGGGTGGGGTGCCGGGATGCACAGTCTCTCTTCCCACAGCAGTTCCCTTCAGCTGCGGTAATCAGAGTTCACAGCCTTCTACAAGGACCTACCTGTGACCAGCCCTGCCACGGCCCTCTTGCTATCCTTACGCTCTCATATCACCACATTCCACCAGGATGTGTCTGCCCCCAATTGAGGAAGTAAAGGAGGGGAATTACAACAGCCTAAGGTAGCTGTGTTGTGTCAAACAACTAAGAAATACCAAGTCCAAAACCACCTTTCATTAAAAGTTCACCTAGATTGTTTTTAAAGTCTGCGTGCCTGTATACCAAAATGCACGAGTACCATTTGAAAGATGTTCAGCTCCAGTTAAACAGGGAAAGAAGAAAATGAGAAATATGCTTTTCAAAAGCTCGAGTCTTACTATCATTAACTTGAGGCATGCGAACAATTCCAGGATATTTTTATGGTAACTCTATAAAAGCAAACACAGTCTCAAGATGAACCACAATTAACCACTGTTTAATTCATGAAGGAAATACATGCGCTTTATCTTCAGTGCACAACTCCCTCTCTCTCTCTCTCTCTGACACACACACACACACACACACACACACACGCTGAATATATTAAAATAAATGTACAACTTCAAGATTCTGGCACCAGCAGTCAGAGTACATTTCTCCTAACCACAGAGGGGAAGTATTTCACCCATTTAAAAAAATACATGATGGCCAGGCACAGTGGCTCACACCTGTATCCTCGCATACTGGGAGGCTGAGCTGGGGGCATCACTTGAGCTCAGGAGTTCAAGACCAGCCTAAGGAAGAGTGAGAGCCCTATCTCTACTAAAAATTGAAAAATTAGCTTTGTGTTGCAGTGGGCACCTGTAGTACCAGCTACTTAGGAGATTGAAGCAGGAAAATTGCTTAAACCCAGGAGTTTGAGGTTGCTGTGAGCTAGCCTAAGGCCATGGCACTCTAACCTGGGCAACAACAGAGTGAGACTTTGTCTCAATCAATCCATCAAGGTACATGGTGTTGTCATAGGAGGGAGAGGAGACCACAGTCCACAGGGTGCCCCAACACTCTCTACTCCTGACTCTCCAGTATATGTTCTGAATGGAGGCAGACCCAGGAGAGACAGGGGACGGCCCCAGCAGAACTGGTCACAGCCAGGGAGCCTCAGCTTCACCTGGATTCTCATACCCAAATTTCCACTTATCTCAACATACTCTGGCATATCAACCTGCCTACACTTTCTCTTTCCTAGGATACAGAATATTTGCCTACTTCCTTGTCTTCTGCCACAGCCAACTCCAGATGTGTGTAATCAGGCACTTCCAAGGTCAGAGTTTGCGACAGATTTCAAATTCCTAGAGGACAGGAAATATGGTTGTTTTTCTTGCACTGTACTGTAACAACCCAAATCCAAATGCTACAGACAAATACGTAAATTCCTGCCAGGAATTTTTTTTTTTAAGTCTCATTTCCTTTAATGTGTCTGGAATTGTAAGAATTCTGGGAAGACCAACAATAATATCCTTAATTTATAACTGACATCCTTAATTTATAACTGTGATCCATTCATTCAACACCATTTATTGAGCACCTCTTATGCCAGGCTGAAGTTTTAGCAGTGAACCCCAGAGCTTATGTCCTTTTTTTTTTTTTAATTCTTTATTAAATCATAACTATGCACATTAATGCATTTGTGGGACACAATGTGCTGATTTGACATACAATGTGGAAGGCTTACATCTGAGTAATACAATCATCTCCTTGCTTACTTATTTGTTGTGGTAAAAACATCCCTACTCTATTCTTAGTAATTTAGAAATGTATCATTGCATTATGAACATTAGCCAAGGGGAAAAAAAGCATCCAATGTATTCAATACTACTTACGTCCTCTTACAATAGTGCTCTAAGGAGAAGACAGGTCCCAAACAAACAAATACATCATAAATAAACAGATAACATGCCAAGGGTGAGAAGTGTTTGAAAAGTTAAAATGAGCAAATAGGAAGCAGGAAGAGTTTGCAGATTTTATCCTGGGGCAACAGGAAAAAGTCTCTTAAGGTGATCAGAGACCTGGAAAAGAGTGTTCTTGGACAGGGAACAGAAAACCACAAGCCCTGAGGCTCAGGTGAGTGGACAGAAGGACGGCAAGTGAGCCCTGAGCAGGGTCAGAGGCCCCTTCCCTGATTTACCCTTTCTTTGACATCTGAAGTTGACTTTGAGTGCACTTTTATCCTCTCACGATAGGTGATGTTGTCATGGTTGGGCTACCACAGTTCTAATCCTAATGGCATCATCAAAACGACATCTCAGTCCTTTATCAGAGAGGTAGACAGTAAATGAAAAACAGAATCCCAAGGCTAAGAATTTCTGCAATGCAAGAAAGGTATTTGGATATAGTATAGTTCATACTAAATACTCCAGAACACAGAGTTAAATATTATTAGATGTTATTGGATTTTAAAGCTGGGAGTTCTTGTCTCCTTTCCTGTCTGATATTTATAGTTAGGGCAATATTTCTTTTTTCTTTCTTTTTTTTTTTTTTTTAAACAGAGCCTCAAGCTGTCACCCTGGAGAGAGTGCTGTGGCATCACAGCTCACAGCAACCACCAATTCCTGGGCTCAAGCGAGTCTCCTGCCTCCGCCTCCCAAGTAGCTGGGACTACCGGCGCCCGCCACAACGCCTGGCCATTTTTTTGGTTGCAGCCGTGTTTGGCGGGCCTGGGCTGGATTCGAACCTGCCAGCTCAGGTGTACATGGCTGGTGCCTTAGCCCGTTGAGCCACAGGCACCGAGCCAGGGCAATATTTCTTACTTACATTATATCATCTGACCTTGACTCCAGCAAGCAGTAAAAACACTCAGCTTTTAAAATCAAATAGAAAATCTGTCTTGTGGCTTCTTGACTAGAATGCTCACTATATACAAGTATAACAATTAAGTTTGCGAACTAGCCCTAGAAAAAGCACTGCAAGCCTCACTGCTGACTACCACTACAGTCACCTTTGAGGTGTTCCCTATGGGAAGCTACTCACCGAAGCTAGGGCCTAGTCTACCCTTCAAAGCAATTAAGGAACTCTTTTTCTGGAGTGATTACCAGATACAAAGTCTGAAAGTTAAGTTTGCAAATTTACGTTGGCATGGTATACAAATAACTCAGTAGGATGTCCTAACCTGGGTACATCAGGGTCCCACAGCTGTGTTCCTGTCAAACGTGGTGGCCTCTTACTGAGTGGCATTCATTACTGTGGTTGCATTTTTTTGCGTGCCGTACAACAACTGTGATATTCATTCCAGAAAGAGTTCCAAAATCGCTTTGAAGGGTGGACGAGGCACTAGCTACCCAGAAGGAATACTTCAAAAGTGAGCATAGTAGTGATATTCAGCAATGAGACATGTAGTACTTTTTCTAGAAAGAGTTCACAAACTTAATTGTCAGGATCGCATATGCTGAATTTTGGCTCCCTCCACTTCCCAATCCCACATAACCGAATGCTACATTTATATAGTTTCTTCTCTAAAAATGTGAAGCTATTTTGCCATCTCACTTGCGTTTAATGTGATTTTTAAAGGATACTCTGAGAAACACGGGCTGAGGAACAGAACCAAAGAGAGGTCTCAAATGACATTAACAGACACTGAAAAGAGAAAAATCTCATAAGAGAGCCTCAACTTACACGTAGAAATCTATTCAAAGAATATAAACCCAGTTTAATAGAACTATAACCCATTACTCAAAAATAAAGCAAATCCAAATATTAAAATTAATACCAGGATAGTAGGACTGTCTCAGGAAATTGAAAACATCCAGAGAAGATGAAAACATCTAAGAATTTCCTATTAAATAAATCCTCAATGAGGAGAGGGGTTGAGCCTCAGGCTTTTCCCTTTTTAAAGCTTCATTTTGTTTTCTAACTCTGCCATTAGAAAGGACTGGTTTTATGGTGTCTCTGCACATTCAACTGAGGATCTGTACACCCCAGAAATACGCGTTGACATCCGAATGCCCAACGTGATGGTATTAGAAGGTGCAAGCAGAGCTTTCATGAATGGGATTAGCGCCCTCATAAAGGAGAGGATAAAACAAAAAGTTGTCAGTCTGCAACCTAGGAGAGGACTCTCACCAGAACCTGATCACCCTAGTATTAGGCATCCAGAACTATGAGCAATGAACCTTTGTTGTGTACAAGACGCCCAATCCATGGGACTTTGTTACTGCGGCCTGAACTGAGCACAACGATATGCATTCAAATAAGCCTCTTACTTTTATAAAACAGTAGTAGCAGCAGTAGTCAGAATTCATTAGCAACAATCACCTCCTTCAACTCCCTTGATGACCCAAGAGGCAGGCAGAGACTGCTGAATTACAAGGCTCAGTTCACCACAGAGCTTGTGGCTAAAACCCAGGCATCCGACCCCAAAGCCCATGAGCCCCCACTGCTCTACAGAGCCAAGGCCAAACTCTTTTTTGTCATCCCCTACCTTTCATATCAACCAACTTTTGTACCTCCTGACTCTTGTCTTTTGCACTCACCATTGGGAACGAAACCATAAGTCGTCTTTCCTTTCATGGGACATCCAGTTATCGATTCTACCTCCAGGATGCCTCCTTTTTATCCACATGTGACTGTTTTTTCCAGGGATCTTTTGACTCTTCTCCCCTAAATGATCATGTGCTAATCATTTGCCACCCCTGACTGCCCCAATTAACCCTACAAAAAGCCCTTCTACGTTCAAATTCTGAAAGTCAAGCAGTCCCATGACTTCCTTACTCAAAAGCATTTGGGTTCACTGTGTCCTCCCAGGGCAGAAGAAGGGGATGGTGCAGCTCTCTAAGGCCTTTCTCATAAGGTCGGTAGTCCTATTCTTTAAGGGCTCCACCCCTGTGACCTGCTCACTGTGGAAAGGCCTCCTCTCCAAACACGTTACATTGGGGGTTAGGATTTCAACATATGGCTCCGGGGAGAGGGAGAGAAATGCTCAGTTCACAGCAGCTCCCTACCACTTTTCACTTTTTCACCTGGTCACACAACCAAAAACAATTCAAAGAAGCTTATTCTTTAAGGTGGGTACATTGAATCCCAAATAAAAAATGGGGTCCTAGTACTAGAAAAGAATAGAAGAATGTTATCGGGAGTTTCTGCCACTGGGAAGGAAACAAATGTCGGAATCCTTCTGTCTTACTGCGCTCATCAGAAGTCATCAGTGCAATGTTCTGAAGTTACTCATTGATAAGAATCAGCTGCGTGGGGGTAGATGGCCAACATCCTTACTGAAATACTGATTCCTATGCTGCCCTCAAACCTACTGAACCAGAACCTTCAGGGAGAGGACCTGGGGATCTCTTTCTTAACAAGCACCGTCTGTGATTCTTATCATCAAGAAAGTTTGGAAAACACTACAATCTGATCTTCCACCCACTTGGCAGTCCCCTCAGCAAATTCCTGAGCCAAGGAATTCTAGGGCAGTCAATCCACTCTTGGGCAGCCCGAGGCAATTTCTGACAGAGAGTCAACCCAGGGGAATGGACCAGTAAAAAGGAGTTACAAGGATGGCACCTGTGGCTGAAAGGAGTAGGGTGCCAGCCCCATATACCGGAGGTGGTGGGTTCAAACCCGACCCCAGCCAAAAAAAAAAAAAAAAAAAAAACTGCAAATAAAAAGTGTTGTTTTTTTAAAAAAAAAAAAAAAAAGGAATTACAAAAAAGCTATGAACCAAGCAATCAAAGGCTTTAACCAGCCATCCCTGTCACATGAACAAATTCCTAGACGTAAATTCAGCCCTTGTCTTTACAGAAAGCTTTAGGCTGACTTTTTTTTCCCCCTTCAATCTGACTTTATCAATTGGGATGTAAGTTTGACAAATCCTGGGGCCGTGTCTCATATCTCTCTGGCTCCTAGGCACCAGGCCGGGCAACAGTGAGAACTCCAACAACATTGGTTTTCCTTGGTTGACAGCTTAATTTAGCCTGTGGGTGGACAGGTTTCTTTTTGAGGATTAAATAAAGCTACAGATTGAAAGGCTTACTATCCTTTGTAACATTCCAATGTCAACTGTTATTATTATGCTCAATATTTTCTTATCTACTGAAGCATTTGTTTTCTCCCACTGTACTTGCAGGACCTTGCAAGTGGCCTTGTTAGGTACAGGTGCTCGACCACCCTGGCATCCTAGAACCAAGGGGACTGAGTACAAAGTTGTGATGAATGAATTCTAGGACTGCTGGGGGATTCCAACTTCATCTGTTGTTGATCACAGACTAATAACACTGAGAGAACATGGCAGGAAGAGAGGGGGTGGGGAAGAACCTTAATTGTACCAGAAACAACTTCTATCTGCCATGACCTTTCCACAGAAGAAAATTATTTCTGCTTACATTTTGTCTGATGTTTCTTTATAAGGCTTACTATCCTTAGTTACTATTGTACTATACAAGTTACTATTGTATCCCCTCAGAATGTAACAAAGAAAAGGAATTACTGATAAGCAAGTAATTATGATGCCTTCAGAATGTAATAAATCTAAGAAATAAAAACATAAAATGGGAGACATTTGGGGTGTATTGGTGTTATGAGTTGAATTATGTCCTCAAAAAAAAAAAAATAATAAGTTGCAGTCTTACCCCCTCCCCCAGTAGCTCAGAATGTCACCTTACTTGTTGGAAATAGTCTTAACAGAGGTAATCACGTTAAAAGGACTTAATTGGATGCCACAACCCAATATGACTAATGTACTTATAAAAAGAGGAAATGGCCACAAAGACAGAGAGCACACAGTGGGAAGATGACCACTTGAAGAGGGAGGATTGGAAGGACTGAGCTGCAAGCCAAGGAATGCGGAAGGTTGCCGAGGACTCCGGGAAGCTGGGAAAAGCAGAGCCCCTATCCAGAGGGAACACGGTCCTGCCCACACCTTGAGTTCAGGTTCTCAGACCCCAGAACTGTTAAACAACACGCTTCATTTGTACTCAGTCACCCAGTTTGTGGTTCTTTGCTACAGCAGACCCTAGCACATGAATACAAATGGTTAGCAAGGAAAGCAGAACATGTGGCCTGAGATCAAATGCTTGTCCAGAGACTAAAACTGAAGCTATCCGTGCTCACAAATCAGTCTGAATGCAGAACACAGCAGCCAGAGAGGACCTCTTGGAAACAGACTTCACATCACATCTATTCTTTAAGTTGGTTCGAAAACCAGGTTTCCCCACTTGTTACCTTTGGGAGGTGGGGATGGCAAATTCTGATGCCTCTCGGATTAGGAGTATCTACAACACTGCTTCTTTACTGCTATGTTATTTATCCTAGATAAGCAGTTCCAAACACTTTCTGCTCAGAAAACTCTCCTAAGGAGATTTAAAATTAACAGCCCCAAATCCTCTCCAAATTTTATTCAGTTGTATCGGTGCTATGTGAGTAGAAATAACTTTTATTTAAAAAAGCTCTCCAGGGGCGGCACCCATAGCTCAGTGAGTAGGGTGCCAGCCACATACACAGAGGCTGGCGGTTGGAACCTGGCCCGGGTCAGCTATAAACAACAACAACAAAATAGCCAGGAGTTGCAGCAGACACCTGTAGTCCAGCTACTTGGGAGACAAGGCAAGATAATCACTTAAACCCAAGAGTTTGAGGTTGCTGTGACACCATGGCACTCTACCTAGGGCGACAGCTTGAGATTTAAACAAAACAAAAAAAAAAGTGCAGCTCTCCAGGTGATGTTAATGTGCAGAGGGGTTCAGAACAACTGCCTAAGATTTTATGGGTGAAGTTTTCTCTCCAACATTTATTTGAGGCAAGGGGAGCACCCCAAAACTCAGAAATACTAGGAAAATCTGTCCTGGATGAAACTAACATTCAGTAACCCACAGACTTCGAAACTTTATTTTATGAACTGAATTTCCAAATGAATAATTGTTTTATCATTGTTTGGCACTGTTCTAACTAAATGGGTCCAGGCAGGCTCTCAGGCATCTAATTTTACTTACAGCATAACTAGGTAGTCGTTTATAATGGGTAGTCTTTTATAATCAAATTTCCATCCTTCCTTCCTCAGAGTTTTAACAGAAAGTAAAAGTTTATCACAATATTTTTTCACTGTTGCAACTGTATGCAAATACCCAAATCTAAAGAAACCTATAACCTGTAAAATATTTTCTAAATAAATTTAAGGGGAAAAGGTTTTTCTTTTTTTTTTTTTTTGCTTTGCTTTGACAAAAGAGCAGGCTAATTACTTGCTACTGCCATAACTCTGTAGACTTCTTAGAAATATTTCTTTAACTTTGCTGTTTTATTACTTCAAATGTAGTTCTAAAGAGTATATTCAATTAAATGTAGATAAAACTTAGGAGCAGCTTAGCTTTCATACTAGCTAATTTCTTAAAAAGACAACCTTTCTTGATTCCAGAAACAAAGCAAACTCATCAATACAACAGACATGTCAATGCATTTTTATTCATTTTTCTCTCTCTCTTCCCACCTCTACATCACTCTCTTCCTTCTTTAGCCGTTGTTTCAAAGCTTTGATTTTCCCCTTGTAGAGAAGGTCAGAGACGTGAGGTTTTCCTGTCTACCGCGCTGCTTTGTGCTTAAGGAAATGTTTTTTAAAAAAGGAAAAAAAAGGACCTGCATTTCAAAAGAAGGTAATCATAACTTACAGTAGGGCCAGACTCTTTCCTGTCTGTTCTTAATTAGTAGCGATTACAAGGAAAGTCATGGATAAGAAGATACATTTTGAGTAGGTGTTGGGGAAGACACTTCAATTAAGATGTGCATTTTTTTTTCCAGAAGCCTGTTTGCACAACTCCAGTAAAAATAAATGAACTGTTTTCATCATACATTCCTACAGAAGCAATTACCAATGGATGCAAAGATGGAAGCAGAGCAGAGAGGGTTGGAAGGAGACCTGAACAGTAAAAACAATTTTAAGACTTAACGAGACTTTTGAGAGCATCTTATTTTTCCCATGTGGAAACCCAAGGAGGGAAAATGACGTGCAGGAATCACATAATAATTAGCAGAGCTAAGATGAGGACACATAGCCTGTAGTTCTGTCCACAACCTCATGTGCCAAGTTTAGATGCTATCTGGAAGTAACTGTCAAATGTTGAGCTGCCCTCTTTGCCTCTCCGGCCCCATTTTTTACATGTTTATCATCTCTTAATAGGCTATAATTGACATGGGGTGGGCGCAAGGCCGGGAGGTCTTGATGGTCTTGGCTGAGTTACTGCCTCTTGTTAAGGAAGATGAAAATGTTTTCTGGAGTGGAAAATGGAGTATTTCTCATGAAATGCAACTCACATTACAAAGTTCAAATCCAACGTTCATATCCAAGAGGGGCAAGCCTCACTTCTCTGCCCGAGGGGACCAGAATAACCTGGCATTTCAAACAGAGAAAAGCACTCCTGCAATGACAGGAGTCAGCAACAAAGAGTAAGTTACACAGATCGGCCCCCAGTACCCTGTGACACAGCACAAGCTACAGACACAGCAACAACGGAATGAAGTTCTGGAATGAAAAATGTCTTCCGTAAGTCCAGAACTCCACGGCTCAAGTATCATCTTTAAAAAATGTCAACATCAGTGTCTAATTATCAGCCTCACATCCATTACTCAGCTTGAGATCTTTTGAGTAAGAACCTACCAAATATGGAAAGAAACATATACAGGCAGAAAATAATCCTTAAATGACATTATGTTTATATTTATAAGAAAGTTTCATTGTGCTCAGTTTAAGTAGTATCTTTTAATAATGTAAAGATATACACATTCCACAGGTCACATAAAGCCAAAGCTGCTAACGTGGGTGATTTAATATTTCAAGGAAAGCTGAATTATGTGAAGGTCAAGTTCCTTTTAAAAAGTATATTAGGAGACATTACAAAAATAAGGAAGTAGTTTTAAATCTGAGTTCCAAGAATGGTAACTCCCTTGTATGGATAGAGAAAAACACTAGGGCAGAACAATTACATTCCCATGCTAAGAAAATACTTAACAGGAAAAAAAAAAACACAGAAAGGCCCAAATCACACCCTTAAAAATGCATTTCATTGAGATGCTCCATATGGAAATTGTGGTGTCGTTAAATTAGGAACTTCAGACGATAGAGCAAAAACAAAGGTTTGTGAACATCAGAAGAAAAAAAGGAAATAGCTACAAAACTAATCCCACAAAGGTCAGTGGCTGGTAGCTCCCAGGTGTGAAGGTGTACACCTGATTATGCTAATGTGAGAGCAAGAGACCAGTCTCATTTCATTTCCAGGCAGTTTTCCTTTTAGGATTTAACACAGCAGTTTCCCAAGAGAAATATAATATAATGCCACATTTTATATTTCCCGACAGCCACATTTTTAAATCTACAAAGAAACTGTGAAATCAATTTTAATAACATACTTTATATAATTTACAGACAAAATATTATCATTTCATCATGAAATCCATAACAGTTAGTGAGATACTTTACAGTTCATTTTTTATACCAAGTTTTCAAAAGCCTGTGCATCTCAATTCCAATGCTACATTTTGATCAGAAATACTTGATACCTATTTAGATTTCATGAGATTCAGAAAAAATAAATTCACATACCCAGGTTGTTCCAAACGTAAACACTTTCCGGTATCTGAATTATGCTTTTGGTTTATTAAAATATATTAAATTAATCAGGCATGGTGGCCCGCTCCTATAGTCTAAGCTATTTGGGAGGCTGAGGCAGAAGGATCACTCGAGCCCAGGAGATTGAGTCCAGCCCAAGCAATCTAGTGAGACCCTGTCTTTAAATGAAAAACAATAAATTAAATAAATTAATTAAAAAAGTAAGTTTCTAAGTAGCTTTAGCCATGTTCCCCATGCTCAGCAGACACGTGAGGCTAGTGACTAGAGGAATGACAGTCACAAGGCTATCATCTGTGTCTCATCCTCAAAAAGGAATAATTTTTCTTCCCAACTTCTCATGGAATATAAAGATCTGGCAATAAAACTGAAGTCACCCTATAAGGAGATAAAGACAATTTATTCCTGGCTCAGAGCCTGTGGCTCAGCGGGCTAAGGCACCAGTCACGTACACCTGAGCTGGTGGGTTCGAATCCAGCCCGGGCCCGCCAAACAACAACGATGGCTGCAACCTAAAAATGGCCCGGCGTTGTGGCAGGCGCCTGTAGTCCCAGCTACTTGGGAGGTGGAGGCAGGAGACTCGCTTGAGCCCAGGAATTGGAGGTTGCTGTGAGCTGTGATGCCACCGCACTCTATCCAGGGTGACAGCTTGAGGCTCT
>CAUYON010051963.1:0-34688 GCA_963573935.1 Arctocebus calabarensis
TTCCAAGTATTGGTAATTTCCTTCAGATTTTCATACTTCTAAGAGAGTTTTTTGTAATATACATTAAGGATTTTTTGAATTTCCGAGGAGTCTGCCATTATTGGCCTTTATCATTTCTGATTGATGAAATTAGGGATTTTACTCTTTTATTTCTGGTTAGGTTAGCCAAAGGTTATCGCACTGCTGGTGGGAAAGCAAGGTAGTACGTTCCTTTTGGAAAGAATTTTAGAGAATATTCAGGGATCTAAATATAGACCTGACATTTGATCCTGCAATTACTCCACTAAGTGTATATCCAAAAGACCAAAAAATCACTTGGCAACACAGATACCTGCACCAGATTGTTCATTGCAGCTCAATTCATAATTACCAAGTCTTAGAAGAAGCATGAGTGCTCATTGGCCCATGAATGGATTAATAAATTGTGGTATATGTATACCATGGAATACTATGCAGCATTAAAAAATATGGAGACTTTATCTCTTTTATGTTTCCATGAATGGAGCTGGAAAATATTCTTCTTAGTAAAGTATCTCAGGAAAGGAAAAATATATATCCAATGTACTCAGTACTACTATAAAACCAATTTATAATCACTCACACTTTTCATATGAGAGATGAATCACAACTATAGCCCAGGGTGAAGGAGAGGAAGGAGAGGAAGAAGGGAAGGCAGGAGGGAGGTTCAATAGAGGAGGATTCATGGTGGGACCGCACCTATGGAACATATTGCAAGGGTATAATCTATCAAGTATTGAACACAAATGTCTTAACATTGTGATTAAGTAAATGAGGTAAAAGCTATGTTAATTAGTAGGATGTAGGCACTCCAATTTGTACAAATAATCAACACATTGAATCCCACAAAGGAATAAATGTATTCAGGATCTATGTATATATGACTTAATAAAAAAAATAGAAAAATAAAATGTCATCTCAGTATGGAAAAATCTCTAAATTAAAATAAAAGCTCCCAGAGAGTTGAAAACACACAACTGGCTTTATTATAAAATTAGACATCTCTGGCTTACAGACAAAAGAAATTCTCTGCAACTCCATTTGACTAAATAATCTTATTTTTCTTGAATTACTTGCCATAGAAGTATGTCAATCAGTATTACAAAAGAGTATGCCAATTAATTAACATAGATTATTTCCTTTCAAATTAAGTTTTATAATTAAACATTACTGTTTCATACCTTGAACTTATTTGGTTATTTTAATGGGAGCTAGAAATAAGATTTACAAATATTTTCTAGTATGATTAGAAAAGAAAAGATAACTGTATTCAAATTTTAATAACAAATCATGTCATAAACTTAAATGAACTATTAAATATATTTAAAAAAACAGAAATATATTGGAAACAACCAATCCATCCAAGATTATATTTTAAATCTTACTTAGAGAGAGAGGGCAGAAATTGATGAAAGTTAGTTAAACTCTATTTAAAGTAAGAAAAAAGCAAAGAAATTTTTCAGTCTTTCTTTAATTACTAGTGCCAAAATGCTTTTGAAATATTTTAAATAATTTTTTGTAATATTAAAAATAGATGATATCCTTCCCAAAATACTGATGATTATTAAAAGAAAGAAAATAAAATCCATTTAACAGCATCCATTTAAAAAAAAAAAAAAAACAGGGCTGGTCAAAGTGGCTTGCACCTGTAATCCCAGCACTATAGAAGTCCAAGAGGAAAGAGTCACTTGAGGTTAGAAGTTTGAACCAGCCTGAGCAAAATTAAAAAAATAACCAGGTGAGGTAGTGAGTACCTTTTCAGGAGGCCAAGGCAGGAGGATCACTTGAACCCAGGAGTTTGAGGTTGCATTGTGCTATGATGATGCCAGGGAGACAGAGTGAGATGTTGTTTCAATAAAAAGAAAAGAAACAAAAAAAAAAAGTACAAAAACAGAAAACACAGAATGGAAAATAGGGACATAATAAGCACATAATGTACATAAGGAAAGAATTTTAGAATTAAATTAATAAGCAAACCCCCCAAATGTACCCAAAATGTATTTACAACAAAAATTTTAACCCACATACACACAAGAAAAACAGAATAGATTAATTTAGTCATCTTTACTAGTACAAGTCAAACATCTTAATAAAAATATTAAGCAAAAGAAAACTCAAGGCAAAATGCAATAACACTAAGTAAATTTGTTAACAAGTGTATATTTCAACTAAGGATAAAGCACACAGAAATTTATGTGCTGTATATTGCATTGACATGTAATGTACAAGGCAGAATAAAATTTGATAACACAGAAATATATATATGGCATTCATTGAGTGCCTACTGCGTGATAGGATTGAAAATAGTATTGTTCCATTACATTGTACTCATAGACAACTCTTGTGAGTTATTAATACTTCTTGTATCAAATAAAAAGATGTCAAGTTCAGCAGAATTACATCAATCTCTAACTCTAATTTCATGTCCTCTTCTCCATGAAAAATTTTATAGGGATAAATTTTCATGGCAATACACAAAGAAAAAATTGTCAGAAACAACAGTTGAGGCTAATACATTCAATAATTTTGGTCAAAATAGACAAAAAACTCAAAGGGATACAAAGAATTAAATAATATAATTAAGATCAATATACCACATGGGCGTATTTTGAGAAAATTTATTTTCCATACCCATGAGAACATTTTCAAATGTTAGTCATATATTCCTTATCAAACAGTATTCAATTTTATAGGATTATAATTACATAGCATTCACTCTCTTGTAATAGTGCAGTAACATTTAAATCAACATAAAAGTGTATCTAGGGTTTATATTTGTTTTTACATTTATTAAATAGCTCTTGAGACAAAAGATAAATCAAATCTTAATATCTGATGTTTAGCAATTAATGTCATAATGAAAACATCAAATATGCTATAATAAATATACTCAAAATCGATCTGAAAGGAAAGTGCAGAGCATTGAATGGTTTTGGCATTAAAAAAAAAAAAATTAAAAAAAAATAAAAACAAATGAAATATGCAATTAAAGCTTCTAATTTACAAGGCAAGAAAAGAAAAATAATGAATTTAAACAAATTTAGCAAAGACAAATGGGAAAAAATACTTCTTTTCAAAATGATGAACTTAACTAATATGTCACCTACATTCTTTTTCTTCTAAGGTAAGGGTAAAGAAAAATATATATCCACCAGAGTGAAGACAACTGGAGGACAGCCACCAAGAGACTTTATTTGAGCACCTTCAGAATAAAGAACGTGGATGGGAATGAGCTGAAGGATGAAAGAATACACAAACAGTTGCAGGAAAAAACAGATAAGAAAGTTATTACACTGGAGAAGTCGCCTCAGTCTGCTGGGCATAACCACACCAAAGAGGCTTCAGAGTTGGGGGACAGAGCAGAATCTACAATGGAAAATGGAAACAGAACAGAAATTAATTGAAAGACAACATAGGACAGTAATCTTCTCACTTACCTACTAAGCTATTTCACTGAAGTTTCTGGCAATTTGGCATTTTATCCAGAGGCAAAAAAATTCAGAGGGATCTTCTGCAAAGAAACTGACTTATTGATTGGGAAGAAGAAAGGCAACCAGATGAGTGTTTAGGACTGAGTAAGGACTCACCTGCCAGTAGGGACGTTGCCAATATGAGGAATGACTCCTGTGTACTAATCATGAAGGTCAGAGCTGCTCACATGTGTAGGTCGGCCATACTGCCTTCTTAGTCCTTAATTTTTTAAAATAATTTTATTAAATCATAAATGTGTACATTGGTGCAATCATGGTGCACAATGTGCTTAATTTTTAAAAAAAATATGAGCCCATCAAGTGTCATTAATTAACGGAGAATTCTCTAAAGCATGAAATACGAAGACCAAATGAAACAAAACAAGACAAAAGTAGAATCAAATAAGACAGATGATTCAAAGAGCAGAAGACGTTTAAAATAGCATAACTCTTCCCCAAGAGTCAGAAGGGTTCGCATCTAACCAATGTGATATAAGCATTCCTAGTTCCATATGAAATCAGCACATTGTACCCCATAAATCCATTAACACATACATGATCTGTGTGTTTATGATTTAATAAAAAAAAGAAAGAAATAAAATAAAATAAAATAAAAGACTAGACTAAAAAGACTATAAAAAGAAAACATCCCAGCAATGAAACCTCTGGTTAATGAGAAGTATCATGGCAAAACAAACAAACAAACAAACAAAAGTAAAATTATTAAACAATGAAATGGATTAAAGGTAAAGTCCATAAAATTCCCTAATGTATAAAAGACCAAGGAATAGATTAAATAAAACCTGAAACAAAACAGAATTATTAAGCCTAATATCTGAAAATTGGGCATTAAAAATAAGTAAAATAATTGAATAAAATTCTCAGTTGTATACAGAAATTCTGGCCTTCAAGTTCAATGTATTCAAGGTAAGCATGAAGAGAAAAATGAAAAAAAGATAAACCCAGAAGATTTTGGCTTTCTCTTTTGTTACTTACTTCTGCACGCTCTTACTTTCTGAGACAAGTGGCTAATAAGAGCTTTTAAGAGCAGGGTGCAAACGCAGAAACTGTAGAACTTTGTAGTCTTTAACCTGTTGTCACACTTTTTTCTGGGATCTGAAAAATAGCAAAAGGGTAACACCAGAAAGCCACCGATTCAGGAAAGAGCGTGGTCCACAGAAACCCTCAAAACCTAAGTGGAAAGGCAGCATAGTCCTCATGTGAATTCAACTTCCCAGACTGCAGAAAGACGAATAAACAGACAAATATGTGAGCTGACACTTCTCGGTCCTTGAAACTGGAAGCCACAGAAGAGCAAGTATCTAACTTTTTTGCAGGTGTTTTTAGGGTATTGAGAACCTGCTTGCCTCTGCCCATCCAATCCACAAGGTAGAGAAGACTCAACTCACGGTCTATCAGTCTCCCACCCAAAGTGTCCCGAAGTAAGAGAGTTCAGGCAGAGGACACAGAGCAAACCACCCGGAGCATAGCTGATGGAAGGGGCAGATGGACGTGAATAAAGTACAATGGTTACAAATGGCACATGAGTACAGGGAAAGGAAGGCTTACCTAACGCAGACAAAAGATTTTTGATAAATACGGACATGATTTCCCCATTAAATATTTAGAAGATGAGTCAGAGAGAACAAAATTACTGTTGCTATGTGAGATTATGGTCTGGAAGATCAAGTGCAAGGAATGTCTCAGAGAAGAGAGCTGAAGAATGAAGAGAGGGACAAGAATTAGGGGAAACAAACAAAAGAAATCAAATCTAGGTTCAGGATTAAAAAAAAATTCCCCAAAGAGGAATAGGATAATATATGGGTAGTAAAAAAAAATGAACACAACAGACAAGTGAATATTTAAAGCCATAGTAAAAATGGGGAAATCATGTTTAAACAGCCAGTTCTTTCCTGACAACACCTGACCATATTGAAATATCTGGACACTGAGAATTTTTGCTTTGTTCCTGGGACAATGAATGTGGGAAACCAAGTGGAATTGTTGGAATGACATAGGAGTCTTGTAAGTGCTTGGAACACAGTCTCCTCCTCAAAATAACATTTACCACTTGATAAAATTCAACATCTGCTCATGAGAGAATCAAACAGAAAATCAACAATAGAAGAATCTTCATAATAAAAGCTATTCGTAAATTTAATTACACAATGTTGCAATATTAGAAAATTTTCCCAAAGTAAGGAAATGAGCAAGGATAACCAATCTTACCAACTCTATTAAACAAACATTATTGACTAGGCCCCAAACAAAGAATGAAGAAGAGTTGATTAATCAGAAAAAGCAGACCCATCTCTGGTAAACACAAGTAAAAGAGGAAGAAAGTAGGATCAAAATGTTAGGAACAAGAAAGGGATTATAACTAAAAATTGCAATGAGATGTTTAAAGTTCTATATATAACATGGAATAGTAATGTAAAAAACATGAAGATATTTGTGAATTTTAATTACATAAGTTACTAAAATTAGCAAAGAAAAATTTTGTACACATGGAGGAACCATTAAACTCAGAAAAAGTTGAAAGTAAAAACAGAATTAATTTCTCAAATATATGGGATTAAAAAAATTCTGTTAAATTTCCCTAGTCCAAACAATTTTTATATTTAAAATATTTCTGAAAATAGAAAGAGGAACAGAATTTTCTATTTCCCTTTTTATAAAGGCACATAGAAAACAAAGACATACAACTCTAAACTAACTATACTAATTATAGGTAACATAACCCCATCACACTGGGTACTTTATTATTATGAATTATTAATCGTGATCAAATAAGCTGTATTTTAGGAAATCAAACATGGTCAACCCTCATACCAATATACTTAGTTTACCATAATTGAGGTATAAATTATATTTTATGATCTTTAAGCATTTTTGGTTAAGAAGTACTTCCTAAAATATGAATTGAAAAGAACTATTTTATCTTAGTCAACAGTCAACATGTTAACTATTAAACCCTCCTCAAACTCTCATTTATTAAAAATGTTATTAAACTACAGCTCAAGCAACTGTTATTTAATGTTGTTTCAGAAGTTACACCCATTGCAAATAAAATAAGAAAAATATTATAGGAAAATATTGAACAGGAGATAAAATTACTTTTATATGAAGAAGAAATGTAAGAAAATCAAGTTAAAATGAATTGTAAAGATTAGGAGCTTCCCTTAAGGGTTCTGTAAGAACAATTTAAATAACCTAATGATATTTTTCACCAGTTATAAAATTTAATAAAATAATGTTATTAGTGACAGCAGAAATCTGCCAAAGAATGTATTTGAAAAAAATATAAACATGATGCATATGTAAGGAACTGCAATACTTTAACAAGGACCATACCTGGGAAAAAAAATGAAGCATAAAATCTTATTTGTAAGAGAGAAAACATAAATTTTAAAATATGTACATTCACTAAAAAAAAATCATAATTCTAAGCCATTCCAGTGAGAACTTGGAAATCAAGGAGAGACAGAATTTGTAGAATACTGGTTATCACAAATTTTAAAAATGAAAATAATAGTGTATATATTGGGATGGGAAATAGACTTCCATCATCAAATGTTAATTCACATCAGAAATGTATTAAAACATATTATAAATATTATAAATGATTAAAATCTATGGTTCTATAATAAAAACAGACTATTCAGCTGAATAAAAATACATAAGCAGAAGTGCATGGAGTGTATAACTTTTGAACCACTCAAATTGAATAAATTAAGATCTATTCAAAGATTGTATATTAAACTTTGGATGAAATGTTCTCATATTGTACTCCCTCTAATAAGCCTAAATAAATGGACTAAATATACAAAAATCTTTGTTATACATACATCATTTATAAAGCTGGAAGTGGGTGCCCTGTATGATGTTGTGGGTGTAGGTGGCAAAAATAATTGGAATATCTTAAAGTCTCTCACTTAAATGGGGCAGAAAAGGAAAAAAAATCTGCTGGCAATTTCTTAATGTAACTATGACAACTTCTGACATGGCACAGAAGCTACAATCAAAGAAGGTACAGTAGCACCATGAGCCTCAGGAGAAGAGCAGTTATGTGGGAGAAACAAGAGGAAAATAATTTCTTTTTTAAAAAATGTCAGATTAATATCAGGGTACAAATAATGAAGTTATAGTGTTTGCATTTATTTGTTAGGTGAAGTCCAAGTTACACTTGAGTCCTTCGCCCAGAAGGTGTACCATATATCCTCACATTGTGTCCATTCGGTGAGAGTTTATCAGTCACCCTTCCTACTTTCCTTTCCCCTTCCCCCCAACTTGAGTTTAATTCAGTTTTCCTCTCATGAGGGCATGTACTTATTCATCTACTAGTTTCATATTAGTACATTTTTAAGAAATCTACAATTTCTTAAAAATTATTTTTAAGTATTCAATTGTACATTGAATACTTGTTTCTCCATGCTTATGATATGTTACTAAAGAGAATGTTCTCAAGTTCATCCAAGTAAATACAAACAATGTTTATTCAGCCATCATCTTTTTTTATGGCTGAATATTATTTCATTGTATACAGAAAAGAACAGTTTCTGACTGCCAATCTGAGAACAATTGATGAAAAAAGAAATAAACAGATTGGGCTTCAGATGCCCAAAATTTCAGGTGATTGTATAAAGACTGTAGCTGTCTATGCAAGTGTAATAAGTTGCATGGACCTTACCACTCTACAAAATATTATGCCCCACCTTGAAGAAAAATAAAAACTGTTAGGAATCGAATACAAGTGAACCAGGACAGGAATTCAAATGGTGTGAAAAAAAGATTCAGGTATTAGTGGGTGAGGGGACCTAAGGAAATATGTAAATCTCAGAAAGTCTCAGTAGGTGGATATAGTATGAGGCCATATCTGTGACTACTTCCTGGTACAAAAGAAAAAGGATGCCAAGGAAATGCTTACTCAGTCCCTTTCCTGATAATTTAAACATCTTTAAAACAATTTTTTAAAAACACACAACTCACTAAAAATGAGTGGCAGAAAAGGACTAGTGTGCATTTTCTTTACCAATATTTTTAATTTGATCTTGGATTGGATTATATTTTAGATGGAATCCCTAAGGAAGGGGGATATTCATTTTGCATATTTTTAAAAGGAAGGAGGAAAGATCCATGACAAATTTAGGGAATATATCCACATTTTTTTTGATGACCTAATCCTGGGAATGAAATGTCATTATTTCTTTCACACTGTATACCTTAAAATTCATTCAGGAACTCAACCCACATTCAAGCAGAGGGGATTACTACATATACAGAGATAGAGATCTTTGGATTTCATCTTTGTTGCTGTCCACTAACCTACTTGGTTGTTGATGCAGAGTCAGCATCATAGATAAAATAATTGACTTAAAAAGGGAAGATTGAGGCTCACTCTGGCACTCAGTAAAAACCCATCTTTACTAAGATTCTTATATTCCCCAAATCATCAGATAACAATATCTAAGAATAAAGAACACAAAAGATAACAAAAAATGTCATAACAATTCCTTGTTAGCATTAATGCAGCAAAGCACGTACACACCTTTCTAAACTAAAAAGATAAACCACAAAGTGCTGGGAGATAAACCACAAAGTGCTGGGTTGTCTGTTCTGTTTGCCTACTTCCCTATATGATTGACTGAAAGTTATTGTGTAAATTGAAGTAGAGAACAAAGTGCAAGAGCCCACTTGCAGATGATTAATCCTCAGCTGCGACTTGGCAGGCCCTCTGGCACATTCTTGCC
Organism: Arctocebus calabarensis; assembly: GCA_963573935.1. Classification (NCBI taxonomy): domain Eukaryota; kingdom Metazoa; phylum Chordata; class Mammalia; order Primates; family Lorisidae; genus Arctocebus; species Arctocebus calabarensis. Next base: position 9,239 of record CAUYON010051963.1, read on the forward strand.
TTTAGGGTGTAACTGCCTGTGTTTTTTAGCAAGGCCGCTTCTGCGAGCTGGGGGAGAATATCCCCCAAAACTCACATCTAGGCCAAGTACTGGAAATGTTCCTTTTCAGGGCATTGTACCTCAAGGAGCACAAATGGGACTGATTCACCTTACAAGGGTGCAGGGGACTGTGTACTATTCACATCTTAAAAGCTGCCTACCAGTGCCTTCCCTGTCCCCCAATACTTCAGGTCACCCATGTGTAAAATATCCTTACCCCTTCTTAAAACCTTAAATTTTCACTTCATTACAGCCTGGGATCAACAGATGGAATTTTGTTAATATAAAAGAGGTCCTGGTATAACTGAAGCTCCTCAAATGTAATGCCTTGGGCTCAGTTTTTCAATTACAGATCATTTCTCAAAATTTTGAAACTAAAGATGAGAGTTATCTGCCTCCCACAAACCCAACATGCAATGGTGGCATAATACAAGCATTCCACACAATTCTGTTCAAAAAGGGAGAAAATTAAAAGTATACAGAATTACTGATCCATAATAATTATGACTTCCAGATGGAGAAATGTTGAAAGTTCCTGGGTTAGTTTCAAGGTCAGGGTATAATTCTGGAAGGTCCTTGGCTCTATCCTTGAGTCTCTTGGTTCCTCCTCTGAGTGATCTTTACTTTTCATGAAGTGTAGCATGTTTTTGCAGCTGGGCTGCTCTCTCAACCTGCTTCCTGCCAGTGGAATATAAGGAATCCAAGTGCCTGTCCTCATTATGAACTGTCTTTGTCTAGTGATGCTTCTGAACTTATAACTCTTAAGAATTGTGTGGGATTCCTGTGAATCTCTTCACCCTAATAGAGCAAGTCAAGAGCATTTACAGGAAAATTGTGGTGTAAAGATAAAGCCAAGGGGGTGACTATAAAATTGTTGATTTTCTGACAAATTTCACTTGATCTTAGCCAAAAGGCCAAGAAGTGACATTTTTTCTGAAAATTTTAAATCTATAAATTTTATAGTCACCCTCTTGGCTTTACCTTTACAGAAATATTCATGGTAGTTGGTGCCTAAAATTAGACCTTTATTCAGAAACCTTTTATCAATTTTATTAACAATGTGGTCTGGAGAAGCTGAGAATATTTAAATATGCCATTTTTAGGCTATATTTGGTTTAACGGTCTTCCCCTCAATTTATCTCTCTCCTCTCAAATTTTACTTAACAGCAAGAAAAAAATCAGGTGGCATGACTAACACCTTGGTTGTAAATGTTCTGATCTAGACAATCACACCGTTTATTATAGATTTTTTTAGTTTCCGCATAACTACAAGGAATGGTATTTCTAAGTTTCCTGCCACTACATAATCATAATCTCCTCCATCTCATTTGCAATATCTTCTTTTTGTCATTATAAGAGTTCAGTGTCCTAAAAGTCTAAAATGTAGCAACCAATATAATGTGTTCAAGATACTTAAAGCCTTTACTAAGACGCTTCTCAAACCAACTGATGATTCCAAAACCATTCTGAAATTTAACAGTTTTTGTTAAGGCAACACCCCACTTCCGCATAGCACAATCTATTTGAGTTATTCATTTATGCATAACAAATTATCCCCTAAAGTTAGCATTTGGAAGAAACAAACATCTGTTATCTTACAGCTTTTTTTTCATTGTTTTGTTTAAGAACATCTAGGAGGAGGTTGGCTGGCTGATCTGGCTCAGATTCCCTTCCAAAGTGTTTCCTAGGGATGTTCATCTAAAGGCTTGTTAGAGGGAATTCATTTTTTTAGTTTATTGAGATGGCTTTTGGTAAGCCTTAGCATCATCCCACCTCCTTTGCATGGGCCCCTTCATAGTATGGCTGAAACTGTAATACCCTGTTGCTTCCAGAGCCAGCAATCCTATAAGAGATGACCTGACATGGAGGCCGCAGTCTTCTATAACCTAATCAGGGACAGATACTCTGTGGCTTCTGTCATATTCTGTAGAAGTTAGTCAAAAAATCCAGCCCACACTGAGAGGGAGGAATTACACAAGGGATAGAATCAAGAAAAGGAGATCTTTGTGGCCCAGTTGAAAAGCTGTCCACCAGAGTAATAATTTGGTGCATAATATGCTGTCATTCTGGTAAGAATGACATAAATAGGAGCACATATTTGTCTTTATATTGTCAAGAAGAAACAATGGAAACATAAACCAAAACTAAGAAAAATGGTTTCCTACAAAGAGAATTAGATTGGGGTAAGGGGCAGAACATGATGACTGAAGAGAACCCTCTTGTGATTATCGCCCACAGGAACACCAAATTTTGAATAGTTCTCCGTGCCAGAAAGCACCTTAGGAAGAGCAAAACATCAGGTGAGTCATCTCAGTACCTGGCCTGTATGCTGTATCAAGGAAAGAGGCACTGAAGAAGGTGAGAAATACTGTCCTGCGTTGCCTACACCCCCTTGCTCCTCCCGGCAGCTGTCAGTGCTGGGTGGAGAGAGGACCTATGTTTTGGGGGAGAGAGAATGATGCAATCATGGGACTTTGCGGTTTAGTGTTGGAACTCATGGACACTGTGGCACAAGATAGCACAGCTCAGGGAGAGATTCTGCTGAACCCCATGGAGGGATCAGACCAGTGTAGATCAGCCTGGGACAAGGCTGTAGGAACAGCTGAGATGAAAGTGGCCTTGGGCCTGGAAGAAATCTGAAAGGCAGACAGGCCACAAGGACTGCAGTCCTTAGGTTAGTCCTTGTTTTTTGCTAAACTCATCACCAGTGGTCTTGTACATGTCCAATGAGATGGCAGTTGTGGGGGTCAAGGGAGTGTCTGTTCACCCCTTCCCCAAACCCAGGCAGCACAGCTTGGGAAAGCCTCCTTCTTCTTGGGAAGAGGAAAAGGAAGAGTACAGAAGACTTAGTCTTGAGACTGGGATACCAGCTTAGCCACAGTAAAATAAGTACCAAGCAGATTCCTAAGCTCCTAATTTTAGGTCTTAGCTCCTAGGGGCATTTCTAGACCTACCCTGGGGCACACAGGAACTCACTACCCTGAAGGGAAATGTGGAGTCCTGGCAAAATTTGCCACTTGATGAATAATAAGTCCTTAGGCCTTGAATAGACTTCAGCAGTAGCCAGAAAGTACTTGGACTGGGGTAGACTGTGAAGTGACATACTTCCAGCTGTGGTAGCCATCACAAGGGGTGTCTACGTCTCCCCCTCTCCCAATTCCAGGCTTCCAAGCACAGAGAATGGGACTCCTTTCCCTGTTTGTGGGAAAACTGGGGGAAGAGAGAGACTTTGTTGGTAATTCAGGGCATTCTCTCAGATCTTACCCAAACCCACCAAGGCAGTCCCACCAGAAGTTTGCAAGAGTCACATTATTACTGGGCTTGGGGCATCTCCAATTCTAATACAGCTGCAGTGACAAAAGACTTAGATCACAATGCTCAACTCCCTTTGAACACCTAGAAAGCCTTCTCAAGAAGGATGGGTACAAACAAGCATAGACTGCAAATATTAGAATAAATGCCCAACTCTTTAATGTCCAGACGTTGGCAAACATCCACAAGCATCAAGAACACTCATCAAACAAATTAAGGCACCAGTGACCAACCCCAGAGTGATGGAAATATGTGACCTTTCAGACAGAGAGTTCAAAACAGCTGTCCTAAAGAATCTCAGTGAACATTGAAACAATGCAGAATGCATTCAGAATCCTATCAGAGAAATTTAATAGTGAGATTGAAATAACAAAGAAAGGCAGAAAACAGAGACGAAGACACAGAAATTGAAGTTGTGCCACTCAACGTGTTTTGTTGATAGGTTTGACTTTGGAAACTTGTAAATATTTCACATGATGAAAACCTCAAAGGAAAAGAAGCAATCCTTAGATATGCAATCTGTTGTTCCATTCATTTGAATTGGAAATATCCTTTAAAACTGAGATATTTTTTCTTTAAAATATATTTCTAAAATAAAAATATACCCTTGCTTTGTAACTGAAAACTCTTAGAACACCCTAGCAACCAGATTGTGGGAACTGAATTTCATTTTTCTTTAAAATAAACAAAGATTTCAAGAGAAATGATGATTTCCAGGCCTGGAGATGAAAGTGTATAATAAGATGAGCGTGGGATACCTTCTGATAGATCACAAGGCTAACAAAGTCCATGGGGACCTGTTGGAAATACAAAAATGTCAACCAAATCAGCTCCTTAGAAACACAAAAATGTCAACTGAAGAAGCTCCTTCTACTCCAGATTAGATTATTCATGCAATAAAAAGAACAATGACTGTGTAACACAAATATGACATATATACAAAATCACAGCTTTAACGATGAGATGATGACTTCCAAAGGAAGTAAGCATTCATTTCCAGTTGACTAGAGCCCATTTGACACTTCTGAAAAATGGTTCATAAAGAATCAAGCATAACCCTACCTTGGTTAGAGATTATCTTTCTCAGGGCAGTCCTTGAGTTTGCAATGGAAAGTTTTATTTGTTTGCTCCTTTTGGTTTTAGGGCAAGAATAACAGTTCAGAAATTCAAGAACAAGATCAAATTAGAAAGTCACAACTTTGCAATTCTTGAAGAACTAATACCTCTAAGCAATGATCACCAGTAGCTGGAGAAATTATTAGGTGGAATGTGGATGAAAAATACTATGATTCTATATTCTTTAAGGATTTTATATAACTTATATTTTTGCAAATGTTTTATAATTTTATAATGTATGAGTCAGGCTGACAGCACTTTAGTCCCCTAATCTATAGACATCCAGACATTTTGTTCCTTTTGATGGGATTCAGTAGACTAGGCACATCACTTAAGAATTATTCTTGCAAAAGACAAAAAGAAGAATGTAGTCAAATTCATAAAAATCACATTAACAGCTAACGGAAGCCATGGGATTTCAGTGAATATATTTAAATGATGCCACGAGAATACAAACAACCAAATCCAGAACTGGAAAAATCTTCATGAAAAATAACACAGTGTTTTCAAGAAGTAAATAAACAAACATGAAAAGAGGAAGACACATGCATGATTATTTGTTATAATCAAAAATTTACGAATAAAAAGTAAATAAAGAAGAAGGTTTAAATAATGTTAGGGTATTATAAAATCCTTACTAAGCATTGGCGTGTAGGCACAATTGTTATATACTCATTAAAAGCCACATTTACCATACCTGACCCTTGTGTAAGCATTAAAAACGTTGCCAAGACAAATCTAATTCTTGACTTCAAAGATCTCAGAATTAACTCATGAAAACAGATTATATAAATGGTGAGGGAGTAGGTCAGTGGTCATGGTAAGTATTGCAGACCACAAATCAACCTTGAAATTATAGCTCTGAGTTTCCTTATCTAGTAAATGATAAGTATCCTTTATTTAACAGAGGTAGCTGCAAAAAGGACTGAATAAGATAATGTATTTCAATCATTTGCAAACATAAAGTCTCCATATTTTAAAAAAATGTAGTCATGCAATAATAACAAAACAATGTAAGAAAGAACAAGTGTCAAGCGTTTAGAGGAAGGAATTACACTGAGTTAGTACCGAGTTAATGTAATGCCAAGAAGGTAAGAGCTTGAGCCCATTCGGAATTGAGAGCACAAGGGACCTTGCCCTGTTATTGTAATTATTTGCATCAGCATCTGGTACTTTGCATGAGGGGAGAGAAGGAAGGAAGGAAGGAATTAAGGAGGGAGGGAGGGAAGAAGAAAGGAAGGAAGGAAGGAAGGAAGGAAGGAAGGAAGGAAGGAAGGAAGGAAGGAAGGAAGGAAAGAAGGAAGGAAATGGACCCTAGATGGAGACTCTTACTAAGAGTGAGGCAAAAAATTATCCTTGGGATGATGGACATATGATTGGGCTCAAGGGCATGTTATCCAGCTCTTCAAGCTTTTATTGTTTTCTCGCCCCCCCCACCAAGTTCAGTTTCCCCAGTCTCTCAATCTTATGTTTCAAATAGGGCTACTAAATTTTAAATGAGAACCTGGAAAAATACTTGTTTGCCATAATAAACGGAAATAAACAGCATTTGTGAACTTTTATCAAATATAAAGTTTATAAACTGAGTCACCATAAAAAAAATGTTCAGTCCTTATGCATTTTTGTCAGTTAGAAACATCCTTAGCCCGTAAGTACTCAATGGTCTAGCCTACAGTAATAATCCATATATTGCCTCCAGCCAAAATTCATTACTCCCTCTTTTCTCCTTGAATCTTATAAAATAATGTATATTTAAATTAAAATGCCTTTACAATGGGGAAGAACCTTTTTTAAACCCATGTGTTTCCCACATAAGGGGAGAGAATTCTTCATTCTTTTGTTTTTACAAGTTGAACACATCCGTAAATCATTCGCGTCCACTGATAACAGCTATGGTTTCCATTTCCCCCTAGAAGGGCCAGGAGCCACTTTCGGTCATAGTTAACCAAGAGCCACGCATGGATCAACCGCTGGGTCCGTCCGCTGGGCATCCTCGGTGGGGGACGCCGGCGACCGGCTGCCTCGCGCGACTGCCAGTCTCTCCGGCAGCAGGAGCTTAGACACATGCGCACCACCGGTCTCTTTGTGTACACCGGGAAGGGGTTGGCGTCGATTTACAGTTCTAGCCGGGCAAAGACCTGGAAGGGCCGCGTGTGCTCAGGGATAAAAAACGCATATTAACACTGAAATAAACAATGGTGTCGCTCCTGTTCGCCTTCGGCGTTGGAAGTCTCCCCACCACCCCTTCCCCTGTGTGCAGTTTGGAGATCTAGAGCCCCGGAATGAGGACCGTGTCCTTAGGAATTCCGCACCCGGGCGAGCGCCGTGGGCGCAGGGAGCGGGTGGGGCGCGGTCCCGGGCGCGGGGTGGCGTTGCCCGGGAAGGAGCGCGTCTTGCGAGCGTCTTCCAGCCCAGCCGCCCGCGGGCCGCGGGAGGGAGCGGGCCGGCGCATCAGCCCGCCCCCATCCCCCTCCCCCCGCGCCGGGAGCCGCCAGGGTGCGCTCCGGCCAGCCGTGCGCCGCCGAGCGAGGCGCCAGCCCGTGGGTGCTGCCGGGGGCGGCGGCAAGGAGGGGGCGCCCGCAGCTGGCGGCGGCGCTCGGCGGGCGGCGGGGGGCGAAGGCGAGCACCGGAACGCGGAGGGCCGCGCCGGGCCCCGTTCCCCGTCCGCGGCGGCCCTGCCACGGCCCCCGCGTCCCCGCCGGCAGCAGCTCGGGGAGGACCCGGCGGCGGCTCTGCTGCTGGCGGCGGCTGAATGGATGCGAGACCCGAGCGGACCTAGCGGCGGACGGCGGCTCTCGGCTCCGGAAAGCGGATCGCGGAGCGGACGAGCCCGGACGCGCTGGCCATGGCCTCCAACTTTAACGACATAGTCAAGCAGGGCTACGTGAAAATCCGCAGCAGGAAGCTGGGGGTGAGTCGCTCCTTCGGCTTTCCCCTGCCCCTGCGCTCGTTGGTCCGGGCTGGGGGGTGGGGGAGACACCGTGAGAGGTGACCCGCGCAGGGACAGGGCAGAGAGGACCCGGCCCTCCTGCCGACAGCCCGCTTGTTGCGCTGCCGGCCTGGGGGCCGCACCTGCCTGGGTCTCCGCAGACGGAGCTGGGGGCTGAAGACTCCGGCAGGGCCACGGTCCCCATCCTCGAGGGCACGGGGCTGGTTTGGATCCTACTGAGAAGTCCAGTAGACGAAAGGGATTGTCGGTTCCGGAGAAAATTGTGCCTCGGTGAAGATTTACGTACGGTGCAATCCACAATGGTCTGTTCTCACGAGTGTGCGCCTTTCGGGTACACCTGCTGTGTGTGTGTGTGTGTGTGTGTTGAATCCCTGTTTTTCTGCTCCCTGCTTCCCAGGCTTATTTTGAAATTCTTGTTCTGCTCTGCCCGCGCCCGCGTCCCTGCCGGCTGTAGCAGGGGAGCGCCGCGCACCCTGAGCGTTGCTCCTCGCCAGCCGTCCGTACCTGCCCGGGTGCAGGAGGCAGGTGTGTGCTCGCACAGTCGCCTGCTGTCGCGACGGAGTCCGCGACAGCGAACTTGATGGAGACCTTCTCCTACTTTATAGAGAGATGCTCCGCCGGACTTGGGCAAGAAACGGTGACGACTTCAAACTTCGCTAGTGAATAGATGAAGTGGAAAGAGGGTTCCGCTGAGTGGGGGACCCGGGTGTGGACGGGAGGGGGCCGGAGGGGACCGACCGGCGTCTGGGCGGGAGCTGCTCCGGCTCGGGACGCGAGGGGGCGGACGGGACTATGGGTAGGTGGTCCCCTAGGAAAGCGCGATGTAAGGTGACCACAGCGACTCACCAGTCCAGAAAAGGGAAGGGGAGAGAGAGAGAGGGAGAGAGAGAGAGAGAGACGCCGGTTGTCCGGATTCTCTGCCTGTCTCTCTACCTCACTGTCCTCAAAGTTCCAGTTCTCCCAAGCTCTGGAATCTAGAGTCCCGGGGCAAAGCGGCCTCGAGCTAGAACATTACCTGTGTTCTCTGCTGAATGGATGAATACTCTGACTTGAAGGAGGAAAGAGGAGGGGAGACCTTCGCTAATTTTCACATTAAAAGAAAAAAAACGGAATAACGGAATGTGGCTTAGACAGTTGAACAAAGGTCCAATAGGGTACCGCCAGGGGGGAAGGTCACCAGCAACCAGGAGACCCTTTGTCGGTAATCAGCCAGGAGGGTGTTGGGACGGAGGAAGGGGAAGGCAGGTTTGCCTCTTTGCTCCGTTTGCAGTTCTTCACATCACAGGTGCAGACAGGTGCAAAGGACCCCGGGCCCTTTCCCAAACTTCAGCAGGTCTGCGCAGGCTGGGAGGGAACAGAAAGAGGTGGGCGGCAACAGCGCCCCTCCCCCCAGCCTCTGCCCTGCGCCCCTCCAGGGCGAGAGCGAGCAGCGCTGGCTGGGTTCAGCCAACTTGCGTGGGGAGCGGAAAGTGCCTCGTTCTTTTCCAGGGAGATCAGAACATAGCCACGGAAAAAGCTGCGGTTGTCCGGGAGGCTGATTGTTTCCAGCCCAGGACGCAGTGCTCAAATCTGTTCCCTGCACAGCCGTCAGCCTAGAAAGCAGGTGGGGAGGTAGAGCTGGAGAGGACCGCCGTCTTCCTACCTTGACCTTTGAAGCCCTTTGCTCTCCCCCCAGATGTTTGCTCATCCTCTCCCTTCTGTTTTTTGAACTGGCGATTGTGTCTGACGCCTCAAACTGTATGAATTAGTGGATGAATTAGTCCCAAGGTGAGAAGTGTGTCTGCTTTCACAGAGTCACCGCGCACATGAAGATGAGCCTATTACAGCCCTAAGAACCCCTTTCTTGTTCGTGCACTGGGCCTTAGAATCAATGGGATTCCTTCCCTATCCAAGCTTTCCAGGATTTCATACAATAAAAACCAAATATGTCACCCAGTTATAAGACAGGATCCAAGGAAAGTCCATATGCCATCAGCAGCCTTCCTTCGCAATGTCATTTTACAATTCCATTTCAGCCCAAGGATGTGTGCTAATGTTTGTTTATACTTCCAAAGCTTCTTTTTCTATACTCCCTGTTTAGACTTTTGCCTTTGTAAACTGCAGCCTTCATAGGAAACAATAAAAGCGTGTTCATCTACAAATGAATTACTTTTGTTGTTTACTTCTACCAGAGAAATGACAACTTCAAAGTTGATGTTGAAACATTTTTGTTTCGTTTTGATATTAAATCAAAATATTAAATTCATCTGGCCTGTCATGGAAAGCACCATTTATTTTTAAAAAGTCAGAGACTTTCATATTGAGAATATTCTAATATTCTGAAGAGTAAATTCAAAAGACAAAACTTCATGCAGCTGGTTCTGTAAAGCTTAGTAAGTTAAGTAAGTCCTGTAAAATAGTAATACTAAGCAAATATCCTGTGCCATAAAAAGTCAAACTCCAAATGTTAAAAGTGGAAATTATCTAAATGTTAATATTTCCTTTGTATAGTTAATAATACATATTCCTCAATTTAGGGACTAAAACCTATGAACTTTTCCAAATATTAAATATATTATTTTTAACTATGAACACATGAGGGTTCTTGTATGAGTTATGTGCAAAACTAAATTTCAAACTATAAGTGATTTTTATTGAATATGTGTAGATTTTTTTTATTATGAACAGGAATTATGTTTTTAAAGTACAAGTTATGTAATATTGCATAGGAAAACAGTCCTGGGTATGAAGCCCATTGCATCAGAGATAATTGCGATCTGAAACATAGCTTAGGATGAAATGTCCCTAGGAGCCCTTATTCCTCACACATTAACTAACGTTCAGTGTAATGCTGAAGAATGGCAGTGGGCAGTGCTAGCCCTCTAGCAGTGAGTGAATCTGTGCAGAGGTGCTTCCAAGTGTAAGTGGTGGCAACACCTCTTGCCCTATGTCTCAGAGAATATGGACAACCTGTTGCATACAGTCCCTTAGCCCACAATTTGAGCAAAGCAGTAAATGTTAAACATTTTTTTGTTGTTGTTACAGAGTCTCTGTCACCCAGGGTAGAGTGTCTTGTGTCATAACTCACAACAACCTCAAACTGTTGAGCTCAAGCAATCCTCTTGCCTCAGCCTCCCCAGTAGTTGGGACCACAGGTGCTTGTCTCAAGGCCTGGCTAGTTTTTCTGTTCTTAGTAGACACTGGGTCTTACTCTTGCTCAGGCTGGTCTCAACTCCTGAGCTCAAGCAGGCTGCCAGCTTAAGCCTTCCAAAGCGCTAAGATTATAAGCATGAGCCACCACACTTGGCTGTGTTAAAGAAATTTTGAGCATCAGCCTTAAAATTTGTCTGGACTAATTAATCATCTTTTCCTTCCATTTAGGAAAATAATTTTGAGGAATAAATATAACCATTTTTCTGAATTTCACTAGTGCTTTTAAAAATGTTTATTAAATCATTAGATTTTTATAGCTATTAAGTTGTTAAAACTATAATGACTTAACCTAGTCTTTTTAAAAATTCTGTGGTAGATTTTTGTCCTAATATATCAGTTTTATGAATATATTGTTTTCCTTTTGCATACTTTGGTATTGTCTATTTTTTCTACTCATTTTATCTATAGCATGATTGGTATTAGAATTCACAAGGTACCCTTGTGATCAGTTATTTTTTTCTTTTTAAAAAAGGGCACATATATCACTAATAAAAATAAACCAAACAAATTGGTCAATATTGTTTATCTCTTTGCTTTGATTGTCTATTTTTTTCTGACCTCTGTTACATTTAGTAAGTAAGACATATATTACAAAATATGCAATCTGTTTTTGCTGTGCACCCAAACTTAAAAACTCAGTCCCTGAAAGCATTACTGACTTTGCTTATTGACATTATAAATTTATCAAAAATGAATGCAGCATGATGGTGTGATCTCTGCCTCCTCATCATCCTCACAATCATGGTCAACATCATGGTACAAATTCCAGGTTGTTATATTTAGATTAATTCTAAACTCAGGCCTCACATCATTGTGATCAAGGAATTCCATTCAAATACATCAGTGCGAATATTCACAGACATGTTAAGCCCAGGGAAAATAGTCTTTTTTTGAGACATTGGTATTGGTATGTGGTATGTGCCAAAGAAATGTCCCAAGATAAGGTGGTTGTGCGTGTGTGTGTATTCATTTACATATCCAACAGATGATCGCATTATTTTGAGGTGTCTACTGTTTATAGGTGATGTCACTGGCTTGTGTGAGTGTGTGTACACAGGCACGTACGTGTACTAAACAGCATGGATTAAGTCAGGGTTATTTACAATAAATAACTTACCATTGCTACTTTTAGTACATTGGGTTAGTCATTTTGTTCCATCTTGATTGTGGAGTAAAGAACGGAGAAATGGAGGAACACACTTGGAGTTGGAGTTTTAGATGAGCACTAATTTTATGAGCTTGACATTATTCAAAATTTTATGTTGCATGTTTTCCATATTTCTTAACAATTTAATATGAATTCATCTACCTCTTGCCCTTTCTTCCTCCTTGATTAAAGCCTGGAACCACTTTCATTCCTTACTTAATGATTATTGATCTCCTTTCTGTAAACAATTTGAGTTTTCCTTTCCTTTTCTATTATAGACAGCTTTCCTCTGATTGAAAATAGATAGGAGAGAATAGTTGATCCTGAGAGATGCTTGTGAAAATTTACCCCTTATATCAGTTCACTCATTAAAATAAGTGGAAATTTGCACATGTGCATTTGTATAGTTCTTTTGTCCATTAGAGCATTTTAAAATATCTTTGTTTTCCTAAACCTCTAAAATCCTTTTATATATTACCAATTTGTCAAGAATTACATGCAGTAAATATATTTAAAACAAAATGTGTATTACAAAATATACTAGACCCAGAGGCCGACCATTCTTCTAAGTGAAGTATTGCTGAATAGGAAAAACAATCACAATATGTAAATACTAAAATGGAATTTTTCGATCAACACTTATATTCATATATGGAAATAAAACTCAACTCAACAGACATCAATTCTGTGGCAGGGGAGGAAGGGCTGGGTAAATTCACACCTAACAAGTACAATGCACATTATCTGGGTCAAAGGCACACTTAAAACTTTGACTCAGAATGTGCAAAAGTGGGCAGCACCTGTGGCTCTAAGGAGTAGGGTGCTGGCCCCATATGCTGGAGGTGGCGGGTTCAAACCCAGCCTCAGCCAAAAACTGCAAAAAAAATTAAAAAGTACAAAATATATTTTAAAAAATGTCCAAAAGTAAAATAGGCAAGCAAAATATGTGTAACCCCATAATAGTCTGAAATGTAATAAAATATAGGACATATAAATAACTTAATAATTCTGCCCATTCAAAAGTTTGAAAGAACTTTCAAGATCATTACTTCAGATATGAATTCCCGATCCATGGATTTAAGGTACAGCAGTTTTAATGAGAGTGTTTAAATCTTTACCTATTCTAGAATATTGTGTAACCTGGGCACTGCTTTCTGAAATGGATTTGTGCCATCCATTTCTATTTATCATTTACCCCTTATTCATTAAGTATGGATTTAGAATGTATGAAAATTTGAATTTTTAGAGCTCATTACTTTATTGTAGACTTTTATTCATGGTAACTTTTATAATCTTAACACTTTACAACTTTACCACTTATTTCTGTATCTCTCTATATGACCATAAATATTACTGGTTCTTCAAATTTTATAGTAGGAACAGGTCTAATCTATCTTTTGTCCAGTGCCAATCTGGATTGTAACTTAATCCGATAAGATTACATAAATAATGTACATTATGTTATTTACAACATGTTTTTGTGTATGACATTTCAGGTGTGCTTAGATACTCCACTGTCTGCGTAGGTGATTTTTTAAAATTCTTTTTCATATTAATGCCTGAGGTTCATTGCATTTTAAAAGTTAGAGACAAAAACCAAGAAAACAAAAGTAACTCTAACAGTAAAATCAAACCCAGGCATTTGGCTGGATTTTCGTTTTCAGTAATTGTGCCTATGTAATACCAGGGAGAATGGGAAGTCAGGAGTGGGATACAAAGATTGGCATGCCAGTTTTTATCTTGATAGAATTACAGATGACTGCTGGCAAGGTGAACTTTAAAGATAACATTCCTTTTCTCAAATAAAAAAGATCATATTCAGGACTTAGAAAGTTTTCAAATGACTGAATTAATAAATTGTGAGCAGGGTAATTTTACAGTGATCACTAATCATTCAAAGCTCCACATTCTCAGTTTCCTTAAATCAGTGGTTCTCAACCTGTGGGTTGCGACCCCTTCGTAACAATGAAAATACATCGTGGCATTAAGAAGGCTGAGAACCACCGCCTTAAATGTTTTTCAGAAGAGCACAATCACAGCTAATATTTTAGATCAGTATAAAATAGCATAAGGGAATCAATTTAAGTTGAAGTGTACGCATTTGACCTAAGCGTCATCTTTTTAAAGTTTTCTTTTTATTAGTAAGCATTATCATCCCACTTGCATCAAAAGCCACGTCAATGCTGCCGAATAGGACTGTTAGGATTTGTGTCTTTAGACTGTTTCTATTTACATCAGCTTCATTTTAGAAACTGTAAAAGATAAAAGGCAGGTACTACAAGCAACATAAAAATTACTTGTATTCCCACTATTTATGGACAATCTCTAGATTTCATAGATTTTAAAGTGGTCGTTTTAAGGGAAATGTAATTTCTGTGAAATTCGATAAAATAATTAAAAAGGAGCATACTGTGATTTCTTTAGCCTCAATTTTATTAGGTTTGCTTCACTTTACTCTAGGTATTCCTTTTTTCTTGAAGATTTTATAACTTTGTCCACAGAGCCCACAAATTCTAGATAGAGAATATTTTCATTAACTTTCTACGTATTTCCTCATTAGTTTCACCTTAAGATACAGAGCAGGATAATCCTCTGAGTAATTCATTTTTATTGATGTTTTGTCACGCTATTGCTCAGTGAGAATGTTGCACCTGTCAGTCAAATTGAATTGAATAAGAAGCGATATTTTGCTATAAGCAGAAAACAAATTCATTTAATAAAGAAAACCATTATTTTCATACTGTTTGATATTATTAGTGATTGTTTTAATCTTTGAACATGGGCAACACATTTTGTCTGACATTTTGATGAATTAATTGCAGAAGAGGCTTGGTTAATAGATTTGGCTTAACAGTAAAATTCCAGGTAGCACAAAGACCTTAAAGCTTAGTTTAATTTGATACTTCATCATAGTAACATAATTAAGCTGTATTTTGTGCATACTATGCATTTTACAGCATATGAAAAATCTTCACATATATTATTGCACATTAGGTCTTTGCAAGTATATTTAATTGTACCCCAATTTTACACGTAAACTAGAATCCAAAAAGAAGAAAAATGTGTTAGCCAGAGTTATGGAGACACTGCTGGGTTTCTGTGTTTGTTTATGCTCAAACCTTGATTTATAGCTTCAAGTTCACTGTACACTGTATGTGGATTCTTCAAAGCGAATGTGTTTTCTTTAATTGGTAACTTGGTATCAAGCTGATATGAACAATTCACTTTACTCAAGTTATTTACCCTTCAGATTAAAGTTACTTACTGAAGAACTTACTGTTACTTACTGAAATAATTAACGCCACAATGAAGAAGTTCTTCATAGATATTTGTTCAGGTCACTCTGAATGGACAAAATTTTATTTTCATTAATAATAGTCCCAAACATTAGCTTCCAAAATTTAGCTGAGAGTGTCTAGGTAGAATTTTTTTTTTTTTTTTTTTTGGCCTGGGCTGAGTTTGAACCCACTACCTCCAGTAAACGGGGCCAGTGCCCTACTCCTTTGAGCCACAGGCGCCACCCATAAAACATTTTTTAAAAATATTGAAACTTATTTTTTAGCATTACTTTTACTTGTGGAAAATGATCTTTTGTTTAAAATGGTTACATAAATGATTATGCATTATTTAACTCAAGGAAAAGTGAGTTCATTTAAAGAAAAACATAAGTTAGAAAATTCTCGATTTACTGGGTTCTGGCAAATACAGTGGGGGCGGTGTATGGAGATACAGTCACCCAGCAAATAGTGTAGCGGTGCTACCCAGCTGCCTGACTGTGGGACAGTCCTGTGGTGCACCGGTGTCTCTATCTGAGAGTCTGTGCATGAGATACAGTCACCAGCAAATAGTGTAGCGGTGTTACCCAGCTGACTGACTGTGAGACTGTCCTGCTGTGCACCGGAGTCTCTATCTGAGAGTCTGTGCACCATTTCTATCTGAGAGCCTTAGATACAATCACCAGCAAATAGAGTAGCAGTGTTACCCAGCTGCCTGACCGTGGGACAGCCCTGCGGTGCACTAGGGTCTCTATCTGAGAGTCTGTGCATGAGATAGGGTCACCAGCAAATAGTGTAGCAGTGTTACCCAGCTGCCTGAGTGTGGGTCAGTCCTGAGGGGTACTGAAATTTATTTAACATAGCCTTCATGGCCTTTTAATCACTACCTGAAGACATTTATATTCTGCATTTAGTAATTTGCACTTGTGGGCGGCAACCAGTAAGCTATTTATTGATATTTGTATAACTCCAGTAAATTTTCTCACATACTACCCAAAAATAAGAATAAAGTATACTTTTATATACTAGACCTTGCTTTGAAGAAATATGCCTTTTTGTTTATCTTACTAGCAAATAGGAATTCATTTTCATGAGTGTTTTAAGGACCAGGGGCAGTGCTGGAAAATGTACCCATGTCATTTTACTGGCAGTTTTATAGCCTTCATCACATTTTGGAATCTTTAAGTACTAGTAATGCAAGTTTTCTAAGCAAAAGTACAACTAGTGCCAGATCACAATATTGAGTTTAATGATAAGCTACCATATTTGTACATATTTAAGAAGTATGTTATTCTATACATTTAAACCACGACAACTATTTAGAATGCTGAAGGCTATTTTTAACACATATTTTGTTGCATCCTAATGCTTTGTATACTCAACTATATTTCTTAGCCCTTTATTTAAAGAAAAAAAAAAAACATTGTCAACCATAATTGCACATTACCTACTTCTGCTGGGCTTTCCTCTTTGAATTGATCTGGCTAGGTCTGAGCATGGACATGGTTTAAAGGTTCCCCAGAATGTTTTTAATGTAGCACCATGGTTGGGAACCACTGCCGTACAAGGAGGATTTTTTAAGAAAGAGAGAAATTGTGTGACATGTTAAATCTTCTGACCAGACTGTTGTTGGTGTCGAGCCCACTGAAATGTAAAGTTAATTATCCTTTAAATCTGTCTTGAGACACTAATTTCCTGATAGTTTATAATGTCAACACAGAAAGGATACAGTCAAATTTCTGTAAAGGACAGCAATCCAGTTCTTAAACAATATGACCAATGCAAGTTCAACTATTCTCTGACGTCTAGATCACACTTTCCGTCAGCTCCCCGGACCCCCGTCTGGTACTTCTACTGACTAAGAGGCTCTCCTAACAGACTTCTTTCTTCTAGTTTGATATTTTAATCTAAGTAATTAGAATATTGTGGCTATTCAAACTGTGCTTAATTTAAGACTAAGTTCTGAATGATGGAATGCTGTTTTTTCCAACTGGAGATTCAGGCTGTTAAAAAATAGCCACTCAGAGTTAATTTTTTATTTTTGATAGGTCAGGGTTCATAGCTGGGAAAGATAGCTGCTGCAGTAAAATGCCTTGCTCCAGATGTCGAAGCGTTTTCTCATAAGTTCCCCCTCTTGTTCTTTGCTTCTATTTTAGAAATAGGGCATGGGTGGATGGGTAGGAGAAAGAATTGAGACGGGTATAGTACCTACTTCCTAAGTCCGTACGAGTGGTGTGTGCTGTTAGCGTTTACAGAGAAAGTCTCCACTAAACTGAGAAATCGGTGGACGGGGGCGGGGGAGCATTGCTAAAAGTTATGTGCATATCCAGATAATACTGTGTGTCTTGGTGGTCATGGAGTAAAGACACAAAATAAGCATGATTATAGTAGTCAAAGAACCTAGGAATTACTGATGTGTATTACAAGAGTGGTTAAATATTCATTCTCTAATTTACAAGGTCCCTGAAAAGGTCTTAAGGTGCAGGCTAGATTGTAGTGAATATGACTGTTGGCAAGGCGACCAACTACAGGTGAGTCTTAGCAGCCTGAAATGTGAAGTGATTAAAGCACCGGACAAGGGACAGCCAGAACTGAAAGGCCTCGTCCTGCAAGTGTTTTGTTTTTCTAGCTCTGGGAAGAAATAAGTCTTTTACTTACCATTGTTTATATTGGGAAACCAGCTGGGAGTTTTATGCTTGAAAATGATAAATCTTCTTTCCTCTGACTTATTTTAACATCTTTATCTTTGGTTTTCAGGAGTTTTGCTACGGTTGTGGAAGTGTAAGTTTTCATTCTGTTCATCTTTCGTGGAGTTTAGAGACTTTCTTGATTATTGGCTTGATATCATTCTTCAGGTTTAAAGTTTTTTCTACCATTTCCTCTTCAAACATCAATTCTATCTATTATCGGTCTTGCTTCCCCACTTACATGTAAGGATGAAGAGGTACGTGGTAGGGAATTTCTACCATATCTTCCGTGTCTCTTCGCTTTTTCTCTTTCATCTTTTTGGCCTTTTACATCTTCAGGATGGAGATTTTTGTCTGACATTTCTTTGAGTTCACCAGTTTTCTGTCCCGCTGTGAATAATCTACATTATTAGTGAAACAATAATGTAGTGGAAACTATTCATTATTAACAATTTTTATTATTTTATTTTCAGGTCTGGAATTGTCATTTGGTCCTTCTTTAAAAAAAATTATTTTAAGAATAAATTGTCAATTTTATTTTTGGTGGTCTTTAATGCTTCTAAATATACGAATTTTATATGCATCGAGCATGTCTTACCATTTATACATGCGCTGTCCTGAATTATGTAGTGCACCATTAACATAAATGGAACTTTTTCATCTGGTTGAATATCATGATTTCTTTGTGTGGAGCTAAAGGTCATGTGATCCACCAGGACTCTGGTGAGTCAAGGGTGTGGGTTATATAATGCTTCTCTCATTGTGAGAGCCTCCCATTGACCTAATCTTGCCTTAGAATATTTTCAGAGCAAGTTATCTACTTCCATAGCAGAAGTAGGGATTATGATAATTAAGTAGAAGAAAAAATAAAGGTATTTCAGTGATAGGACTAACCACAACCATTGCATGTAGACATGTGTGTCTAACCTGCTTCTGTATAAAAACCGGGGGATGTGGGAAAGACAAAAACACATATAAGCTGCCCAGGCATTTGACAGTGAATATAGCCAAATAGTCTCACTCCTTAAAATAGTGGTTCTTAACCTTGGATGTATATTGCCGTCATAGGAGAAGAGTTTTTGAGGGTTTTTTCCCACTGTTTTTTGTTTATTTGTTTGTTTGAGTAACCAGTACTGGTGTTTAAGACCCACTCCCACAGATTCTAATTTAATTGATCTCTGGACAAAAGAATTATTGTGTTTGGATTGCTTTTAGTATCCCCAAATGATTTGACAATAAATGTTTTTTGTAAGAATAATTTTCAAAGTCAGTGTTTACCAGTACATGTGATATTACTGTAGAACTGTAGTCAGCTAGAATAAGCAGGGTAAACTACATCTCCAAAAGTAACAAAGCAAACTAACAATATGGATGGCTGGATTTGCCACTTGTCATCTAGTTTTTTCACCTAGAGTTTGACTCTCTTTTTCACACTTGGATAATACCCTCACATTATAAATGTTGAAGGTAGAAATGAATACTCTGTGTTATGGAAAATGAAATGTGAAAAATATTTGTCTCCTTTTTAGCTGGGGCATGAGGATGTGAGTTAGCTCGGAACAGACTTTGAGTTAGAGGCAACTCAGTGAAGGAACCTTCACAGGGGAAGACGCAGCAGAGTGATCCTGTCTACTGGATCAATTTATCAATGCAAAAATAGAAACAGTGCAGATTGCTGCAGATAACATTCTCATCGTCCACCCACCTTCATGATTTCAGAGATCATTTATGGTTACTTAGTCTTAAACCTGATTCTCCAGTCCTCTGTTCCTAGTTTGAAATAAGGAAAAATTTAATACATTTCTTTCTGTCTGAATCAGCCAGTTTCTGCTTCTGTTGCTTACAAATAATTCATATAACTGATAAAATGGAATTATTGGATGTTACCCAGTTAAATTCTAGAATATCTTAAAGTAATTCATGTTCTAGAATAAGGACTATTAAATAGTTGTGCATAGCAATAGGTAGGCAGCAGAATGTATTATCTCCTGTAGTCACTCCCAGATTGGATGTTACAGCATCATTAATGAATTATTCTGTTCACTCATAGAGATTTGTATGAGTTTAACTGTCAGGATACATTCAGATAATATAATTAAGAAAAAAGTTTGTTTTAAATAGAGACCTACACAACTACACTTAACAGATTTTTGGTAAAGATTTATTTAGAAGAACTCAATAAAGAAGGATATCTTTTCTTTTCTTTAAATAAACAACACATAAATTTATTTCTCACAGGTCTGGAGGCTGGGAAGTCCAAGATGAAGGTGCCAGCAGATTCAGTGTGGTGAGGGTCTGTTTCTCGTGGATGGCACCATCTATGTAGCTTCACTCAGTAAAGGAAGCAAACAGCTCCCTCAGACCTCTCTTATAAGGTCTCTAAAATCATGAGAGCTCTGGCCCGGTGACTTAATATTATTTCCTAGAATGCCCACCTCTTTGTACTATCACTTTGGTGATGAAGTTTCCACCTATGAATTTTGGAAGGATGCTTTCAGACCATAGCATGCACCTACCTCCTAACACTCAGAGAATCACAACACCCAGTGTCTTAAGTTGACCTACACAAAACTGTTGCTATCCGACCACTTTTCTTTTTTTATTAATTTTGAATTAAAATTATAACTGTATACATTTATGGGGTACACGTGTTGATTTGGTATGTAATGTGGAATGCTTAAATCAAACTGATTAACATAGCCTCACCATCACTTCACTTACTTATTTTTTGTGGTAAGACAATTAAAATTTACTCTATGTTACTTTGAAGCATACTCTAGCACTGTGCACATTAGGTGAAATCCCATGAAATGCCCTCCCTCCTCCCACCAATTACCCTCTCCCTTCCCCTCCACTCTCCCTCTTCACCCTCTCCCCCAAGCCAGACTCTATACATCTTTTATGTTTATCTGGATGAAATTGGAATTTCTTAATAAAGTATCTGAAGAATGGGAAAAAATATATACAATACTTAATACTAATATGAAACCAATATATAACCACTTACACACTCTTCCGAATGAGGGATACATTTTCAGCAAGTGTTCCTCAAGCAAATGAGTACCATAGACAAAGGATTTCACTAAGTGCCACTCCACATGAACCTCTCATCTTATAACTCAAAACAGATAAATGTAGAACATAAAACTTTTAGAAAAAACATTAGAAGAAAATGTAGGACTAGGCAAAGTGTTCTTAGACTTGACACCAAAAGCATAATATGTAAAAAGGAAAAAATGATAAATTCATCTTATCAAAATTAAAGACCTTTGCTCTTTGAAAGACCCTGTGAAGAGGAAGAAAAGACAAGCTAATATCTGGGAGAAAATCCTTACAAACTATACATGTAAGACAAAGGACTAGTATAAAAATCTCTAACAGTACAAAATTATTTTACAATAATAAAAAATGCAGTTAGAAAACTGGCAAACATTTCACCAAAGTTGACATACGGACAGCAAATAAGTGATGAACAGTTGTTTGGCATCTTTAGCCATAAGGGAGATGAAAATTAAAACCATCGTGAGATATCACTATTGCAAAAGGCATGGGGAAAAAAAAGTGACATCAAATGCTGGTGAGAATGCAGAAGAGCTGAGAGCTGAGTCACTCAGACATCACTGGTGGGAACAGAAAATGGTCCAGACATCCTGGAAAACAGTTGGCAGTTTCTTAACAACCTAAGTATGCAACTCCCATAAGACATGGCAATTGTACTCCCAGACATTTATCCCAGAGAAGTGAAAACTGTGTTCACACACAAACCTATATATGGATCTTCATAGCTGTTTTCTTTGTAATAGCTCCAACCTGAAAGCGAAGCTGATATTCATTCTTAGGTGAATGGTTGAACAACCTTCTCTCCTTCATATCATACGATGTCCTAGGCAAGAAAAAGGACTAAACTAATGATACACATAGGAATGATGAATTTCAAAAGAATTATGTACCGTGTGTGAAAAACACCAGTCCTCAAAGGTTATACGCTATGTGATTTCATTCATGCAGTATTCTGTTATTTTTCTTATCTTTTTAGAACTTTTTTTCATTTTTTTAATTTTTACATATACATGTGTTTATTAGGTTTCCACTTTTTGCCTTCACAGAATTTAAAAGGCTTAAAATTTAATAACAACAACAATGCTTAAGGACGAGAAACAAAAACCACGTAAAGAATGAACAAAGGTAAATTATTCAGAAAAGAAAACAGATGATTACTGCATCGAAATATTCAGCAATATTAATAATAATAATGCCAAGAAAGTAATGTTTACATTGTCAAATAAGAGTATGTCTATTATAGAATGCTTTGACTCCGAAGTTCAGTATGAAGTCATCAGTTTACTTCTTATTAATAGTCTTAAAAAATAGACAACTAATATTATATAAATAAAAGTAAAAGACAGTTTCAAAAAACAGATCATGCCAAATCTTATAAACAATAGAAAAAGAAGAAATATTTCAAAATCTTTCTACTTGATCTGAATACACCTGATACTGAAATTGGATAAAATATAGTTATAAAGGGAAATTACAAACATATTTCACTTACAAAGGAGGATGCAATATTCTAAACAACATATTGACAAGTTGAATTAAAACTTAATGTTTAAGTAATGTAATTTGGTCAAAATTGAATCCAATTTATGTGAGAATTAGTCATTATTTTGTTTCCTTTTTTGTTTGTTTGTTTTCTTTCCCTCACCCTCTTCCTCCTTCTCTGTCTGCTTTCTCCTTCCCCATGCCCCATTGTATCATTAATTGTCATTAATTGTCCTCAAATCAAAGTTGAATACATAGGATTCATGCTTTGCCATTCCTGTGATGTTTCACTAAGAATAATGTGTTCCACCTCCATCCAAGTTAGTACAAACGCTGCCAAGTCTCCATTTACTGATGGCTTAGTAATATTCCATGGTATACATATGCCACAGCTTACCAATCCATTCCTGGGTTGAAGGACATTTAGGCTGTTTCCACATTTTAGCAATTGTAAATTGGGCTGCGATAAACAGCCTAGTACAAGTGTCTTTATAATAAAAGTTTTTTTTCTTCTTCCGGATAGATGCCCAGTAATGGGATTGCAGGATGAAACAGGAGGTCTAGGTTGAGTTCTTAGAGCTTTCTCCATACTTCCTTCCAAAATGATTGTATTAGTTTGCCATCCACCAGCAGTGTAAAAGTGTTCCTTTCTCCCCACATCTGCGCCAACATCTGCAATTTTGAGATTTTGTGACATAGGCCATTCTTGCTAGAGTTAGAATTTGTCTCAGGGTGTTTTTAATTTGCATTTATCTAATAATTAGAAATGCTGAGCATTTTTTCAAGTGTTTACTGGCCATTCTTCTGTCATCTTTAGAGAACGTTCTATTCATCTGTCTTTCCCATTGATGTATGAGTAGATACATGATTTTATATCCCGAGACATTACTGTATTTTTTTTTTTTTTGCTTTTATTTCAGCTGGCTTTTACTTTTCTTAGTTTCCTTCTTTAGTTTTTTTGTTTGTTTGTTTGTTTGTTTTCATTGTCCTTCCTTGTAATTATGTGCGGGCCGCTTGCCTCCCAAGTAACTGGGATTACAGGTGCTCACCACAATGCCTGGTGGTGTTCTTTCCTGGTGGTTGAGATGGGGACTTTTCTCTAGGCTCACTCATGCTTATGCTGGTCTCGAACTGTGAGCACTGGAAATCCACCCACCTCGGCCTCCCACAGCGCTGGGATTACAGACATCAGCCACCACGCCCGGCCAAGAATGGATGTTTTAATAGCAAAGGGCTGTATGAGCACTGAGGACTGGTGAGATAAGGCACACAGATCATGGTGAGTTCCCGTGAATAGTCGCTATCACTTTTATCACAAACTACACTGCGGTTACTGGCATCTAACGCAATGCCTGATACTTATTTGGCATTTAATAAATGATAAATAAGGGGCGGTGCCTGTGGCTTGAAGGAGTAGGACACTGGCTCCATATGCCAGAGGTGGCGGGTTCAAACACAGCCCCAGCCAAAAACCGCAAAAAAAAAAAAAAAAAAAAAAAATATATATATATATATATATATTCATAAATATACAAATAAATAAATGAGTGAATAGTTACTTGTCTGCATCTCTCACTATCTTACGAGCTTAAGGGTAGGGACCATATTTTGTTTATTTCTGTGCCTCCAAAGTTGAGCAGACTGCCTTAGACATGGGATGCTTAATACAAGCTTGTTGTTTGTCCTAATGAAATAATGGATCTTAAAAGTCCTCAGCACGGTGCTGAAACCACAGGGTGAATGGCTGATGGAGAATGTGATAAGGGAGGGATCTGCTGACACCAACTGAATGTTGGTATCTTAAAAGTGAGCCAACTAGACAATATCTTCCTTCCTGATCTGATGGTATGAGAAGCACTCAGCTCCATTTATCAACTATTTTCGCCTTAAAAATTTGAATCTGGATGGCGCCTGTGGATCATCAAGTAGGGCGCCGGCCCCATATACCGAAAGTGGCAGGTTCAAACCCGGCCTTGGCCGAACTGCAAAACAGAAAATTAGCCGGGCATTGCGGCGGGCACCGATAGTCCCAGTTACTTGGGAGGCTGAGGCAAGAGAATCACTTAAGCCCAAGAATTGGAAGTTGTTATGAGCAGTGATCCAATAGCACTCTACTGAGGGTGACATAGTGAGACTCTGTCTCAAAAAAAAAAAAAACAAAAAACTTGAATCTGAATCAAATCAAGCCTGTACATCTGAGTACTAGTTTATGTGACGTATGAGATAGAGGAACACATTTAATGACACGTCAAGGATGCATTCCAGCAAATGCAAAATGCTGGACATCCTACAGGACAAATGACCTAGAGTCTAAAAGAAAAAGGCGGGAATTATACCAAAATAGAAACAGACAAACAAAAAAGGAAACATTAATCGCACTGGTGGTTTCACAGTATGTGAAAAATGCCAAAACTCATCAATTTAAATACTTTAAATATTTGTAGTTAATGATACCTCCAAAAAGCAGAACAAAGAGGGATGAAATTTATAAACAGACTTAAGACATAACAGACAAATGCAAAGTCTGGCTCTTGCTGATTCAGAATTATTTATTTATTTATTTATTTTGTGAGACAGAGTCTCACTTTGTAGCTCTGTAGAGTACTGTGGTGTCACAGATCACAGCAACCTCAGACTCTTGGGCGTAAGCAATTCTCTTGCTTCAGTCTCCCGAGTAGCTGGGACTACAGGCGCCTGCCACAATGCCCGGCTATTTTTTGTTTGCAGTTCAGCCGGGGCCGGGTTGGAACCCACCACCCTCAGTATATGGGGCCAAGGTCCTACCCACTGAGCCACAGGTGCCACCCTACAGACTGCAATACTTAAAGGAGAAATGACATATTATCTGGGATCAGCTTTAAAATATTCTGTATAAACAAAAATAAAAATGCAAGGATAGAAAGATGAAACAAGGCTTGGCGCCTATGGCTCAACGGGCTAGGATGCCAGCCATGTACACCTGAGCTGGTGGGTTTGAATCCAGCCCGGGCCTGCCAAACAACAATGACAACTGTAACCAAAAAATGGCCGGGCGTTGTGGTGGGCGCCTGTAGTCCCAGCTCCTTGAGAGGTGGAGGCAGGAGAATCGCTTGAGCCCAGGAGTTGGAGGTTGCTTGCTGTGAGCTGTGATGCCATAGCACTCTATCCAGGGTGACAGCTTGAGGCTCTGTCTCAAAAAAAAAAAAAAAAA
>CAUYON010051965.1:0-16250 GCA_963573935.1 Arctocebus calabarensis
TGATGTGCGTTCCTCGACCTTGTGTCTTGACTCAGCTCCAAACCGTTGGCTTTCTTGCTAAATTTCTGTCCTTTAACTCTCCTTCTGGACAGGAGTGTCTGCAGAAAGCTGGCTACAGACCGCCATCTTGGCTCCTCCCCCCATCATTATTTTTTCTTTCTTTTCCTGAGTTTGAGTTTTCAGTGTTTTTGTCTTTATTCTAAATTTACTTTTAGAAAAAGGTAAACAGCAACAGCAACCCTTATATCTTTTATAATTTTTATATCTCTTATAATTTATTCTGCCTCATGTATAGACAAATCTAAAGGTAAGCTATCATTTGAAGAGGTTTCCCTGAAAACGCTCCCATTTCTGTCTATTCCAGAGCTTATCACTACTACTTTATATATTAAATTTATTATTCTTACCACCATAATTTTTATATATTAAATTTATTATTCCTATCACCATAGTGTATTCACTACATAAGTAGAAACACACAAAAAAGAGAATATAAAATACTTATCTTTATTTTCATTTCAGACCTCAATTTCATTTCCACATTTAGCTATTATGAGCTTTCTTTTGTATTGTTTCAAAATTTTTAGAGTACACACATATACACAAATGTAAGATTTTGTAGAAAGTTACATGGGTTAGGTATAGCTATATCCTTTCTATATACACATAGGACCATGTTTACTTCTATATCTTCCATTTTAAATTCAATATATTTTTGAGATCTCTGTAAATTAGAATCTATTTTAAAAGTTTTTAGAGTGTCCTTTTATCTACTAATGACCATTGACATTGTATAAGAAATGTTGTAACTTTACACAGGAATTTTTGTGTTCATTTGCTAAATAATTCAGGAATAATTACTAAAAATTGTATTAACAGATGAAAGAATGCATGTACAAATTTACACACATATTTGTATATTTCTTTCCAATAAGCATGGAAGTTTATTTACTTACCTTTGAACCTTTGTGCATTCTCGCATTCATTATTTCTTTTCCATGGCAGAATCAGATATTCTCAAATATAGAACATGCATTTTTCAGTAAGATTTTCATGCTTGTAATTCTTGCACTTCTGTAGGCCAAGGTGGAAGGTTTGTAATTCCTTTAAACTAGGAATTCGAAACCAGCCTATGGGAATTATGAGGCCCTGTCTCCAAACACACACACACACACACACACAAATATATATATTTATATTTTTCTATATATATAGAGAGAGAAAAATTTGTACTCTAGGTGTAGAATTTGCTGGAAAACCAGGGAAACAATGAATAACCAACAAAAGTATTCTCATTCACTTCTGGGGATTATATAAATTAGAAGAGTTTCTTAGAAAGTAACTTGACAATATGCATCAAAAATCTTAAAACAATGTATATCATTTGACATAGAAATTCTTATTCTAGAATTTTACCTTATATAAGAATTCTATGAAGAATGTATATAATATAATAACATAGGCAGTATTATTATAGTATTGAAAAATCATAAATGTGTAACTATAGAATATTGATTATGTATTAAATATTAAATAAATATACCAATAATAGAAGAATATTTAAAATTGTTATATGCACATGTGAAAAAATAGTGGCACCTTGATGGCTAAAATATCATCAACTTGTAATTTTAATTTTAAAATTACATATAAAATATAATTTTATGGGAGGAAAAATTTTCCTTTGTGGGAGGAATTTTTAAAGGTATAAAATAAAAAGAGTGACTACATTTGTTTTAAATATACACACACATATAAAATCTATAACATACTTATTAGATAATTTAGGTGAAAACCTAAAAATTTCCTACTATTCTCACTAAATAAAAAGGGTATTTATCAAATTACCTGAAAATACCAAATAGTTCATGGAAAAAACATGCAAATATTATTTCACAAGGCTGAAGGGCTTATATTTGTGTGTGTGTATATGTCTTGAAAGTATAATATGAAAGAAACAAATTCTTTATTAGAAATTGAAAATTGGACATTTTAACTCTTTGAAATAAGCCATAAAAAAAATAAAAGAACACACTAGGGGATCTAAGAGTTCTTACCAAAAGACTAGTCATTGAAGGAAATGGTACCTAACTTACATATACCATATGCATATATATATATTTTCAAGATATTACAGGGGTACAAATATTTTTTCTATAGCTATTTTTATTTTCTTTTGATTCATGAGACAAGTATTAAGGATCTCTTACATAATCACCTTATATTTTTTAAAAAAGTATGTTTCAGAGGTACACAAATGTCATTTCTTCCCATCGCAAATCAAATTTTTGCATTTGAATTACATTTCTACTCATCTTTAACTGTATTTCTTTTGCAACTCTAAACTTTCACATTTGTTTTTAACACACCCCTAAATGATGTGCCATACACCCTAACACTGTGCACATTAAGTGGAAAATACCCATACCCCTCTGTCTACCTACTCACCCTCTCTTTCCCCCTCCCCACATCTTGAATTAGATTGAGTTTTTCTCCTATGTGGGCACGCATTAGATTGTTTACTGGCTTCATATTAATATTGAGTACATTGGATATTTGCTTTTCTATCCTTATGATATTTTACTAAGAAGAATATATTTCAACTCCATACATGTTAACAGGTGATTCTATTGTTAATTTTTTAAGGAACCTCAATATTGTTTTCCATAATGGCTATACCAATTCATATTCTTACCAACAGTATACAAGTGTTACCTTTTATTCACATTCTTTCTTGTCCTTCTTATTGTTCTTCTTCTTGATGATAGCATCTAACAGCTGTTGGTGATATCTCATTGTAATTTTAATTTGCATTTTTCCTATAATAAGTGATGCTAAGGGAATCTTTTGACTTTTTCTGAGAAATGTCTATTCATGTCCTTTGTTCATTTTTACCTAGGTGATTTATTTTCTTGCCTATGGGTTCTTTGACTTTCTTATATATTTTGGATATTAATTTCTTAACAGATGTATGGTCTGCAAATATTTTCTCCAAATCCTCAAGTTATTCTTTAACATGGTTAGTTGTTTCCTTTGCCGTGAAGAAGTATTTTAGTATAATGTAATATAATTTATCTATTTTTGTTTTTGTTGCTAGAGCATTTGAAGTCAAATCCAGAATATCATTGCCTAGATCAATATCATATTTTTTTTCCTCTATGCTTTCTTGCAGTAGTTTTATGGTTTCTGGGTCTTATGTTTAAATCTTTATCTTGGGTGATTTTTGTATGTTATATTAGAAAAGATACAACTTCATACTTCCACATGTTGGTATCTAGTTTTTTCAGGACTCAAGCTGGGTTGAGTTTCCACCTGCACTTCTGAGAGCAGGCAGTAGGGGTAGGGTATTCTGTCTGCGGATACCTGGAACTCGGCAGAGCTAGCAGATACACAGAGAAACAACCAAGATCTACATTCATTCTTCGTTTCCACCTGGCCTAAACTAGTCCAGCTATGCTGTTAACTCCAATGTTCTCCATAAAGAGTGGGTTTCCTAGGAAGTATCTCAGAATGCTAGAGAAGTTGTACATGGGTCTCCAGTTTTCTTTTCTTATTCTAGAAACCAGTGGCCCAGAATGATCTTCCCTGGTGGCACTATACCCAATTGAAGGAGTGATAAGGTGGTCTATGTCAGGCTATTACTGTTATCCTTCCAATGCAATCTTTGTTTGACTCTGTGGTCCACAAGTTGCACCAGTTTTGAAGCCTTCATGAAGGTATTCTCATCTATGGACAGTAGCTAGTTGAATTTCCTTAAGAAAGGAGTAAAGCCTGGGACCTCCTGTTTCATGATCTTGCTGATGTTATCCTCATTCCTGAGCTGTTTACATTCTTCTATTTGTATCTGTCTCCTAAACTATAATCTTGCTCACAGTTGTATCTTCAACTGTATAATGCCATATTCATCTACCTACATGAATGTTCCACAGAGGCCTCTTGAACTTGATATCCAAAACTGAAAACATTCTCTTTCATTCCTAATGCTCCTCCTATTTAGGCACGTTAGTGAAAAGCATCATAATTCACCTCAAATTCCAGACATCACTTCAATCCTCCCTCTCTCTTTTGTAATCTAACCAACCATCATTCCTGTCCATTCCATGTAACTGATGCTTCATTTTTCTAATCAAAGTACCATAGCAGTTAACAACACAGGCAGCTGAGTCAGAGATATGTGGATCTAAATCCTTATTTAACCATTTACTAATTATGCGAAGTACTTAAACACTCTGAGGTTTTCTCCTTCATCTATATGGCAGAATAATAGTTCCTCCCTACCACATAGGGTAGTTACAAAAGTTAAGCAAGAAAATGCTTATAAAACATTTTTCCCAAGTGTTTTTTTTTCCCAAAAAAATGTTCCCATAATTTTTCAGTAAATGTTAACCATTACTTTTAATATTGTTAGTTATTAATAGCTCACATCACTACTATCTTATGCCTAGATCATTGCAAATACCTCCTAATGATGGTTTCCCTCATTCCACCTTTTTTCACAGTCATTCTTTATGTTGTGGTATAATAACATTTTAAAGAGGTGAATGTGAGTACATCACTCTTCTGCCCAATGGCTACCCATTACTTTCAGCATGAATCCCAAACTACTTATCCAGATGTCTAAGCCCTACTTTCTTAATATGTTTCTTGAATATTATATCAGCTATTTTCCTTGACCATCCCTTTAACTAAAAATGGAGGTTTAGCTGGCCTAAGAATTACTAAAAACTGTTTTTAAATTGACCTTAGGATACATTTACAGATCTTAATTTAGTAAATTCAGGGTGTGGCTCAGGATTCCTCCCCCCTCTACATCCACCCCTCAGAGGATTCTGATACAGGGAACACAACTTCACAAATCTTGGTTTATGTTGTGTTAAATTACAAAGGCTCTTTTCAGCATTTGGGGGGGTCTTATAGGTCTTATTTTGACTCATCTTCATTGCCACTGCTTTTCAATGAAGCAATAAGATGGCAATTTTCTTTTACTATAACTCTATACATAAAAGCAAACTTCAGATATTAATTTGGTCTTTTACATAGTTTTTACTACTTTGAAGATAATTCATTAAGTAGTCAAATTTTACTTATGTTCTTCATTATATATTGATAACTTATCCTCATGTGTCAGTTGCTTATGAGTTTATTAAGATGAATAAAGCTTCCCTGAAATCTATATACTGCGAGCATAGCAATAAAACTAAAGTAATTAATATTCACAACTGAAGAACAGATTCTGAAATAGAATGTATTTCATGAACTATAGCTTAAAAATAAAGCCAAATATAAAGGGAATGCATCTCTCTGAAGTTTGGCTTATTTTCAAAAATATCTGTGGTGAAATATTATTTCCTTGCCATATTCAATGGCTGTATAATTTTTATGATAACAATGACATATACTCAGCCATTTAAGAAATAAATGCTAGTTCCTTTTGTGCTCTCAATTTTAAATTTTGTTTTTTAGTCTATGTTTTCATTTTCTCTCAG
Source organism: Arctocebus calabarensis (assembly GCA_963573935.1). Taxonomy (NCBI): domain Eukaryota; kingdom Metazoa; phylum Chordata; class Mammalia; order Primates; family Lorisidae; genus Arctocebus; species Arctocebus calabarensis. The sequence continues at coordinate 5,487 of CAUYON010051965.1, forward strand.
ATCCATAAGTAACTTGAGAAATGTGTGTATGTTTGTATATATGTGTGTGTGTTCATGTGTGTATGTGTGTGCGTGTTTATGTGTAGAGAGTGATAAGGACAGAATTTTTACGTGTGGTTTTTTAAAAGACTCTTCTCAATAAAATCAGTAAGATTTTGCTTTTTTTCCTCCACATTTGACAGGTATAAACATGAAGATAAGAATCATGATAGGCTGTTGAATAGTTTATCTGTTTGTAGTTTAGCTTCAAGTATATGGCTGTAAAATTCAGAATAGATGCATCACTTGGTGTAGTTCAGATAATTGATTCATAAGTCAGCTACATCCGGCAGGTTTTGATGGTATCTTTATAAATAGGCCAGAGCTTTCAAATGCCTGATGGTATCTCTCATGCTGACATGAAAGGCATTTAGAGGTTGGAATATGCTACCCGTGAAACCTGTATTCTAGCTACGTTTCATGAGGCCTATTAACTTCCTATAGTACAAGTAACAAAATAGCACTGAAATGTAATGAATTACAAGAATTATATACAAGAAATGCTTTTACAAAAAAAATGCTTTTATAATTGTATCATCAAGGAGAAATATGGAAAATGACTTTTATATTAGATGTTTAGAAATAAGACAAGTGATTTCCAGATACTTAAAATAAAAACAAAATTATAATAAATAAGATTACCAAGTCTAGAGACACATCCACTGGTACAAACTGCTAAAGAAGATGGTTTTCCATTCAAGACCTGATTTAGGTCTCCCATTGCTAAAGATTATTTTATATTGAACCCGTCTTTTCAAAACACATTCACTCAACTTGTCTTCATTGTTCCAGATGTATGCACACACATCTTTTATTTGTAAAATTTGATGAAGCACTAGGATTTGCATAGTGAAATATTTATTGAGCAATTATAAATGCACTACATTCTAGACTAGGAGTAGAAATTTAAACATTTTTATTTGGTAATTCTAACCAGGTCCCCTGAACCCTTTGTGAATGTCTTTATATTTTATATCATAACCAAGGTATAAGCAATTTGTAATATACACTATGTGGCCATTTTCACCCAAATGCTGTCATATACATACATGACTTTTTTTGCTAGGCTTCAAATACTTTTTTCTAGGTGCTGTTCCTCCATTCTACTCTGTACCATAAGCCCACGCACCTAATCTCTATAATCCTAAAAGATAACTATATCTATTTATTTATGAACTTTTTAACAAATATTTATTGACAGCCTACTATATGCCAGCAATTGTGCTAACTGAGGATAAAGTGAGCAAGATATCTCATCTCATTTTCTTCTGGTTTCTAGTGAAAACTGCTAGTACATGGTTATAGTCAAGAGATAAGATATTGGAGTGAAGTCAGCAAGATGGAACTAGAGCAAGATGGAAATAGATCCTGACCTTGTCCCTTCCCACAAACACCCATTTAACAGCCATATCTTTTTTGAGAACCCCAGAATCTAGTTAACAATTTTAGGCACCTCAGAAAGCAAGTATTAAACCAGGAATTACTATGTTGAGATGAGAAGGAAGAGCATTTTGACTTTGCCTATGGCTCCTTCTTCTCAAAGTCGGCACAGATTGGCATCAAGACAAGTTATCTTGATTCCTTGATTTTTGTCCTGTAGAAAAGGGAAAATGAGGGAAGGCTCCAGTGCTATCAGCCTTTGAGGATGCTTTCAGAGAGATCTATTTATTGTGTACTCCAGGGTACTGAGAGATTTTTGCATAGTTGCAATGCCTGGGGGAAGCCAAACGGAGAAGAGGGGAAAGTGGCTGGTTCTTAGCATCCTGCTGGCTTCCATGAATAGTCAATGCTCCAAGCAGCTGCCCAGCTTCCATCAATTGGCAGGGATTCCAGCAGCTGGACAGATCCTTAGCAACTCACATGTCCCCAGGTGCCACATAGTTAACAAAAACTGGCACAGAAAGCAACTACTAATGCTAATCATAGTTGCTAATCATAGTTTCTGGGCATGATTTGTAACTGCTAGGTACAGATTGCAGCTTTCCACACAGACCAGAGCAACCACAAAGTCCTCAGCAGAAAGTACAGCACCTATCACCTAGCATGGATCGCAGAAGACACATGAGTTCCAGAAGCCAGAATAGTATCCAGTACTCTGTTCTAACTTTAACAGAGGAATGATTCATAGCAGAAGGTGAAGATCTTGGCAGACAATCCAAATCTCAACACATAGTGCAGTTCTGAAAAGCCAGCCTACCTCTTTGGGATTAGGACAAAGTAAACAATTCTGATACTTTTCCTTCATGGGAGGACAGAGAAAAATGGGGCTTGCACCTAATATCCTGGCATTCTAGCACACAAACCTAGGAGAAAGGTAAAGTTGGCCCTCAATGCCAGAAAGGCTCTGTGGGTTGAAGGAAAAGTGAAAAATCCTTGTTTTTCTCACCATGGGAGAGGGAAAGAAGTTGAACATGTTCATATGAAAAGAAAATACTTAAGAAACTCCCAAAATCTCTAGCACGGCTGACTGATGAAATTCTTCCCTTGCCAAAGCCAGTCTTTAAGGACTGAAATAGGTGGCTGCTTCTTCACGTGGAGAGACAAAAATGAAAAGCCACAGGGATATGTAAAACCAGGAAAATACCATGCTCCCAAAAGAACAAAATAAATCTCCAGTAACCAACCCTAAGAAAATGGAACTATGAATTGCCTGACAAAGAATTCGAAATTGCCATATAATGCTAAGTGAGCTACCGGCAAACATAGATACATACCTAAACAAAAATCAGAAAAATAAGAGAAAAATGAGAATATCAACACAGATATAAACCATTAAAAAAAAACCAACAAAGAATTTGTAGGCAAAGAATACCCTAACTGGGCTGAAAATCCAATAGAGGGCTTTAACAATAGTCTCAATCAAGCAGGAAAAACAATCAGCAAGCTCAACAATCAACCATCTCAAAATTCAGAGTGGTCATTTAACAATACTAATCATAACAAAATGAGAAAGAATAAAAATTAATGAAGATAACCTAAGAGTAGATTAATAAACTGTGGTATATGTATACCATGGAATACGATTTAGTCATTTAAAATGGTGGAAACTTTACATCTTTGTATTAACCTGGATGCAGATGAAACACATTCTTCTTAGGAAAGTATCACAAGAATGGAGAAGCAAGAATCCAATGTACTCAATACTAATATGAAGCCAGTAAGTGATCTAATACACACCCAGATAAGAGAGAAATGAAAATTAATTCAAGGTGGGGGACAGAAGAATGAGGGAGTAGGGAGAGGGGAGGTGAGAGGGGGATGAGTGTGCTCCCACTTAATAGGCACAATATTAGGATATAGGCCACACATCTTGGGGGTGGGACACAAATATTAAAGGGACTCTATCTAACAATGCAAACATTGTAACCTAATTCTTTATACCCTCAAATTAACCTAAAATGATAAAGAAAGGGAAGTGAAGGGGAGGGAAGGGAAGGAGGAAGGAAAGGAAAGGAGAGGAAGAATATTTATGGGAGTTATAAGACACCTTTAAGTAAATCAATATATGTAATAATGAAGACTAGGAAGAAGAAGAAGATGTGAAAGGAAAAGGGCCAGAAAGCTTATTTTCAGAAATAATGGCTGACTTCTTCATAATTCTGGGAAGGAAGAGAAACATTCATATTCGTAGCCTTAAAACAATCCAAATAAGGGGGACCAAGTATGTCTACATTGAGACATCTCCTAATCAAATTATCAAAAGTCAAAGACAAATAGAAAATCTGAACATACTAATAAAAATTAAAGATATTGAATCAGGAATTAACAATCTCACAATGAAGAAAATTTCAGGACCTGATAACTTCACTACTGAATTCAATCAAGTGTTTAAAGAAGAAACAATAATGCTAATTATCTTCAAACTCTTTTAAAAATTAAATCAGTGGGAGACCTTTCAAACTCATTTTTACAAGGCCAGGATTACTCTGATAGTAAAGTTAGACAAAGACATTAGAAGGAAAAAATATTATGATAATGGACAATATACAAGGAACTCCTATAACTAAATAGCAAAATAGATAAATATTAACTTCCTTAAAAATGAGCAAAGAACATGACAGACACTTTTCCAAAGACAACATTCAAATGTGCCTAACCTCATCAATCATCATGTGAATCAAACTAAGAATAGACCTCATACCTGTTATGATGGTTATTATTTTTTTAGAAAAAAACAGATAACTATCGAGAATTTAGAGAAATTAGAATGTTTGCACACTGTTTATGTGAATGTAAAATGGTTGAATCCGTTGGAAAACAGTATAGAGATTTTCTTAACAACTAATAATGGAACTGCTATATGGGCAGGTATGGTGGTTCATGCCTGTAATCTTAGCACTCTAGGAGGCCAAAGCAGGAAGATCACTTGAGAGTAGGAGTTCAAGACCAGCCTGAGCAAAGTGAGACCCCCATCTCTGCTAAAAATAGAAAAGTTAGCTGGGTATGGTGGCATATGCCTATAGTCCCAGTTACTCAGAAGGCTGAGGCAAAAAGATTAGATGAGCCCAGGAGTTTGATTACTGTGAGCTAGCCTGATTCCTTGTCACTCTAGCCCAGATGATAGAGCAAGACCATATAGCCATATAGCCAAAAGAATTAAAATAAAGATCTCTAAGAGCTATCTGCACTCCTATACTTACTATTACAACACCATTCAAAATAGCCAACATATGGAATGAACCCAAATATCCATCAGTAGACAAATGGATACAGGAATACCATTTCCAGTAACATGGATGGAACTGCAAGACAACATGCTGAGTGAAATAAGTCTATGACGAAAGTATAAATAATGCATGATTCCACTTATCTGAGGTATCTAAAATAGTCAAAATAATAGACAAAGAAAAAAAATTATTTTTGTCAAGGGAAGAGGTAAATGAGAAGTTGTTATTCAATGAATATAAAGCTACAGTTATATAAGATTAATAAGTTCTAGATATCTTTTATATATATTACCTATAGTTAACAATAAGGTGCTGTGCACTTAAAATTAAAAAGGATAAATTCATGTTAAATGATCCCTCATTTTCATCCAAGCTCTTATTTTATGTACTGATAATTAATTTTAATACTCTATCACTTTCTTCTTTTACTTCATTATCGATTTCCCCTACTTGGTATGTTTCTATGTTTCTTCAAAATAATTTTTGTTTTATATAGTCTTTAATTTCAATAGATTTAGGGGGTACAAGTATTTTTTATTACATGGATAAATTTTATAACACAGAAGTAAGGAGGTTTGGTGTACTCATAACCAAAATGGTGTACGTTGTATCCAAAAGGTAGATTTTAATCCCTCATCCCCATCCCTCCTCCCACTTCTTAGTGTCCAATGTCCATTACACCAACTTTATGTCCGTATATACCCTTCCTTTAGTTGCCACTTAAAAGTGAGAACATGTAGCGTTTGTTTTACCATTCCTGAGATACTCCACTAAGGATGATGGTATATAGTTCCATCCACGTTGCTACAAAAGATATTATTAATATTTCAGTCTTTTTTTTTTTTAATCACTGAGTAGTAACCCATGGTTTCTTTATACCACTTTTTTTAATCCACTCATGGAAATTCCTCAAAAACTAAAAGTAGACCTACCCTTCAACCTAGTAATCTCACCACTGGTTATCTACCCAAATGAAAATAAGTCATTGTATTAAAAAATAACACATACACCCATATTTTTACCACAGCACAATTCAAAATTGCAAAGATATAGAATCAACCCAAGTGTGCATAAATTCATGAGTGCATTAACAAAATGTGGTACATGTATACACAGAATATTACTCAGCCATGAAGAAGTATGACAATGCCTTTTTCAACAATATGACTGCTTTATAAACTTTTAACCACTTTAGAAAAATAATTTTCTTCTGATCTTTGGCATTTAAATCTAATTTTTTGATTAGACATTATAAAATAATTTTATATATAATAATGGTATAAATATATATTTTATCAAGTTATTTAATGGTAAATCCAATTTCCTGAGAAATTATAGAAGATACAATATTACAGATTGTTTTCAACTCTTTCAAGTACTCTGCAATGGAAAGGCTAGACCACATATGGAAAATGCTTTGATAAATTTTTATTTATTTACACTTCTGTCAACAAATAATTTTAAATAGTATTTTTGTATGCCAAAAACTATTCTAGAAAAAGGAGTATATTATTAGCCAAAACTTAAAAGATGTCTTTTTAAATCATGGATTTTATGTTTTAGTGGGATGAGACAGACAAGATGCATAAGTATTTAACAAAATAGATTAGATGTCTGGTAGTGATAAGTGAGGAATTATACAACAAATAATGATGGACAATGATTCTGGAAAGAAGACCAAATGAAGTAAGCCATATGATTAGTCCAGTTTATCATCTGTAGAAATGTTCTAGATTCTTGTACAGGGTGGAGAAATTCAAACAGGCCTCAATACTTCTTCTGAATAAAGGAGAGGGAGCTAAGAAACTAGGAAATCCAAGGTGTGTAAGGATTTGTAGAGTAGAGATATAGAAAAGAGAAAGTTTTGATGAGAGATAAGTCTAGAGAACTTTAGAGAGTCTCCCAAAAGTCCAGTTGAATTCTATTCAGTGCATGAATATAAAGAAACTACCTGAGGACAGAAAAAGGGTTTCCCAAAACTATTAGATGGAGTAGAGATCTCACAAGGGTTTAGTGCTTTTTTCAATAAGAAGAATGGAAAACCTCATAATTCATGGGGTATCAATTAACATGTTGCCTTAGTAGGGCAGAAAATCAGTCCTCATTTACATGCTGTTCTGCATCTGCCAACAAAGTTAAAAACAAGAACCAAAGGTTCAGACTTATTTCACTTAACGTAGTCATTTATTCTATCTTCTTTCCCCCCAAATTTCTTGATTGCTTCCTGATTGAACTCCATATCTTTGCTCACAAATTATCTAGACATTGATTTTGTTACCTAAGACTTTGCTGAGTTTATCAATTCCAGAAGTCTCGTGATGAAATCGGTGGGGTTTTCTAGATACAAGACTATCACTAGCAAAGCCTGAAAGTTTGACCTCCTTATTCCCTATTTGAATAACTTTAATTTCCTTCTCTTGCCTGATTGCTTTGACTAGGACTACCAGCACTGTGTTGAATAGAAGTGGTGACAGAGGGCATCCTTGTCTTGTTTCAGTCTACGTGGCAATTATTTCCATTTTTCCTGTTTAGTATGATGTTGGCTCTGGGTTTGTCATATGTGATGTGGATTTTATAATTTTGAGATATGTTTCTTTTATGCCTAATTTATTGAGGGGTTAATAATGAAAGGGTGCTGAATTTATCAAATACTTCTTCTCCATCTACTGAGATGATCATATAAATTTTATCTCTGATTCTGCTTATGTGGTGAATTTCATAAATTATGAATTTTCATAATATGAATTTATGTATGTTAAATACATCCTTGAGTCCTTAGGATGAACCCCACTTAGTTGTGGGGGGTTATTTTTTTGTTTTTGATATTCTGCTGAATTTAGTTTGCTGGAATTTTATCGAGAACCTTTGCATCTATTTTTATAAGGGATATAGCTTATTATTATTACTTTTTTTCTGTAGTGTCCTTTCCTAACTTAGATATCAAGGCAGTACAGGCTTCATAGAATGAGTTCAGGAGCATCCCTCCTTCTTAATGTTAAGAAACAATTTCTGCAGTATGGGTACACATTCTTCTTTGAAGGTCCAATAAAATTTGGCTGTGAATTCATTTAGTACAGGGAATTTTTTATTGGAAGGCTTTTTATTCCTGCTTCAGCTTTGTTGCTCATGATTGGTCTCTTAAGGAGTTCTATTTCTTCTTTTTTGAGCATTGAAAGGTTGTGTGTTTCTAGATATTTGTCCAGTTTTTCAATATTTTTTTGAGTTTTTTGTGTAGGTATTTTTATAATATTCACAGATGATATTTTGTATTCTTCCTTTTCTATTTCTGGTTAATCTAGCTAGGGGTTTATCAGTTTTATTTGTCTTTTCAAAAAACCAACTTTTTGTTTTGTTAATTTTCTAAATTATTATTTTGTTTTCAATTTCATTTAGTTCTGCTCTGACTTTAATTATTTCTTTTCTTCTGCTGATTGTTCATTAGACCATTAATTGTGATCTTTCTGTCTTTGTGATGTAGGCATTTAAGGCTAAAAATTTTCCCATTTAGACTACTTTTTTAAAAATTATTTGAGATCATTTTGAGTATAAAGAATTAGGTTACACTGATTGCATTTGTTAGGTAAAGTCCCTCTTATAATTGCATCTTGCCCCAAGAGATGTGCCATACACCCTAAATACACATCTCCCTTCCTCCTCCCCTCTATCACTCCCTCTTTCCCCTACCCCCCGACATTGTATTAGATCATCCATCTACTACCTTCATATCAGAATTGAGTACATTAGATTCTTGCTTCTCCATTCTTATGATGCTTTACTAAGAGGAAATGTGTTCCAGCTCGATCCACATCACAAAGTCTCAAAGCTGCAGATGCTGGTATGGATGTGGAGAGAAGGTAACATTTTTATATTGCTGGTAGAACTACAAACTAATACAATCTTTTTGGAAGGAAGTATCGAGAATCCTCAAAGAATTCAAATTAGACCTCCCATTAATACTACTTTTGCTGAATTCTAAAGATTTTGATAACTTGTGTCCCCTTTGTCATTTAGTTGCAGAATTGTGCGATTTCTATGTTAGTTTTCTCCTTGACCCAATAATCATTTAGCAGTATGTTGTTTCATTTTCAAGACCATGTAGAATTGAGTGTTTCTAATGGAATTGATTTCCAATTTTATTTCACTGTGGTCTGAGAAAATACGTGCATAGTTTCTATTTTCTTTTAATTTGTTGAGACATGTTTTATGGCCTAAAATGTGATCAATCTTAGAGAATGTTCCATGTGCTGATGAAAAGTATGTATATTCAGTAGTTTGGAGGTAGAATGTTCTATAAATGTTTTAGGCCCATTGGATCTAGAGTCCAATTTAGGTCCAGTTTTTTTTTTAATTTATTTTCTACTTGGGGGATCTTTCCAGTTATGTAAGTGCAGTGTTAAAGGTCCTAGCAATAACAGTCTTTCTGTTTGTCACTTTTCTTAGATGTAATACAGTTTGCTTTATAAAACTGGGCACATCTATGTTAGGTGTATAAATATTTAGGATCATTATGTCTTCCTGATGAATTGCTCCCTCTAACATTTTAATGGCCATCTTTGTTTTTCTTTACTATAGCTGATTTAATATCAACATACTACATAATATCTCATTTAGTCAATTATTAGTATGAGAATAGCTACACCTACTTTCTTTTGATTTATAATTGTGTGGAATATTTTTTCCACCCCTTTACCTTCTGTGTGAACATGTTGCTGTGGGTTAGAGGTGTTCTCTGCAGACAACAGATACTTATCAGGCATTTTTTTATCCATTCATCTAGTCTAGGTCTCTAGAGTGTGAATTCAAGCTGTTCCTGAATATTAAAAGAATTGAATAGTGAGATGCATTTCTATCCTGTTGTGGAAAACTCTATAGCTTTGTCATACCTCTTCAACTGTTATTTTATAAGCTCTCTGAGTTTTAGCTTCCTACCTTCCAGGCATGTTTGGTCTGGACAAATTCTCTCAGTGCTTGCTTGTCTAAAGAAGTCTTTATTCCCCTTCATGTAAGAAACTTAGTTTTGCATAGTACAAAATTTGAGGCTGGCCATTGTGGTGATTAAGAAAACTGAAGATACAGACCAATCCCAGTCTGTCTTTTAAGGTCTTTGTTAAGAAGTCTACAGTTACACGCTTATAATCCTAGCACTCTGGGAGACTAGGCAGATGGATTATCTAAGCTCACAGGTTTAAGAATAGCCTGAGCACGAGTGAGACATTGTCTCTAAAAAAAATAGCCAGGCATTGTGGCAGGTGCCTGTAGTCCTAGCTACTCAGGAGGCTGAAGTAAGAGAATCCCTTGAGTCCAAGAGTTTGAGGTTGCTGTAAGCTATGATGCCATAGCACTCTACTGATGATGACAGAGTCAGACTCTGTCTCAAAAAAAAAAAAAAAAAGTCTGCAGTTAGCCCAATGGGTTTTCCTTTCAGAGTGTTATGGTGTGTGGGCCATGTAGCTTGCATGAGTTCCTTTTTTGTGTTAACTTTAGCCAATTTAATGACTAAGTGATATTGTGGTTCCCACTTTACAACAAATCTCTGAGATATTCATTGAGCTACTTGTACCTGGATATCTAAATTTCTAGCAAGACCAGAGAAGTTTTCTTCCATTATTCTCTTTTATAGGTTCTTCAACCCTTGTCTATTTCCTTCTTTACCCACAGGGATGCCTAAGATTTTTATCTTTGGCCTCTTTACCTAATCACAAATTTCCTGTAGGCTTTTCATTTCTCTTACTTCTCTATTCTCCATCTTTGACTGCCCTGTAATTTGAAGGTATTATTTCAAACTCTGGAATCTTTCTTCTACCTGGTCTGGTGTATTCTTAAAACTTCCACTGTGTTATATGGGTTATTTTCTGGTTCCATACAAAATGCAGAATCATTTTTTCCAAGTACAATGTAGCCAAGCACATGCACTTGAAAGTACAATGTAGCCAAGCATATGTTTTTCATGGCATTGACCTTTGTGTAGAATTCAGACCTGTTGGTTTGTGAATGTCTCTGATTCTAGATCCCTGATATCTTAAACTTTTGGCTGCCTAGGAATTTGGTTTGGGGGTTC
>CAUYON010051971.1:0-49539 GCA_963573935.1 Arctocebus calabarensis
ACACCAACAAAAAAAAAAAAAAACAAAAAAAAAAAAACCAAACCGCGCCCCGGGCCGCCGGGCGTGCCCCGCCCGCCCCGCCCGCCCCCCCCCCCCCCCCCCCCCCCCCCCCCCCCCCCCCCCCCCCCCCCCCCCCCCCCCCCCCCCCCCCCCCGCGGAGGCTGCAGGGCGGGGCAGCGCGGACAGCGAGCCGGGCTCGTGGTTGGTTCTGGAGTCTGGTACCCACAGAGGAGCAGGCAGGGAGGGAGGGGTGCAGCGGGAGGATAAAGCCATGAAGTGTGCTGCGTTGCCGCGCATCGGGCGCCGTTGTTGGAGCCGGAACGCGGTGCGCCTCTGACCGACCCGGCCCGCCGCTCGCGCACACACTCCGAGTCGCGCGCGCCGCCCCGCCGTGGCCGTGACCGTGGCCACCGCTCTCTCGGGGCACCCGGCAGCCAGAGCGGCGCGACAGCGGGCGGTCGCCCGGCTTCCCCCCAGCAGGTCCCCAGTGCCCGGTGGACTATGCAGGGCACGGGCACCCCCCAGCTCTAACCGGCGCCCTGACGGGAGCATGATCTGTGCCCAGGCCGCTGCCAAGGTAAGCGGGCGCCGTGCGGGGACACTGCCTGCCGCCCCTTCCCCCCGCCTTCTCTGGGCGGCTTCCCAGCCGTTCGCGAGGTCCCGGCAGCGCCCTCCCTCCCCAGGGCCGGGATCCACCCTCCTCCCCACCCTCTCGCTACTCCCGCGAGGTTCAATTGTCAGCCTGGGACGCGCCGCCGCCGCGAACCCGGTCGGCATCCCTGGGTGGCGACCCCGGCTTGGGGACACCGGCGCACCCGGCCCCCCTGCGGGGCACGGAGAGAAACAAAGGAGCCCCCAAGCGGGTTTGCAGCGCCTCCCCCGCCCCTCAGCGCCCTCCCAGAGGCGAGGAGGTGTCAGGGGAGGGGGCGGAGAGACCTACGTAATCCCCCTTCCCAGCCCACACCCACCCCTTGTGAACCAAGGCTCTAGGTTTGCTATTCGCCGTGCGCTCGCCGTCATTGTGTCCCTGGCATTACGGTGGCTAGCCCGGAGAGCGCCGGCGCTCGGTCCAGGGGCGCGCAGCCAGGTCCGGCCCCTGCTCCCTGGGTGGTGGCAGGCGGGAGGATGCGCCGTGCCGCTGCTGCCCCAGCGCCTCCCAGCCCGCGGCCGGCCGCTCGGTTCCGCCGAGCCTGCCACCTGAGTTTTAGCGGGAGCAGCCAGTCATGTCGCCTACCGTATTGCAACCTGCAGACAGGCGGGGAGGGAGCCGCAAAACGCGTCCGGTCCATTTTTGGCTGGAGGTGCGCTTCCTCCTACCCCGACATTCCCGGACCGTGACAATGCAGCAAAATCTGAGGTCTCAGACCATTGGCCCCTCCACGCTCCAGGGCGTTCTGATCTGCTGCTTGGACATCTGGGCCACTTGGCTGAATTTGGAGTGTGGATGCGAGGTCTCTGTCTTGCACACAGAGGCTGGGCACCATAACTTCTTCCGTGCCCAATTCAAGCGCGTGGGGGGAGCTGGCAGAGACACAGGCTGCAGAGATGCCTGGCTTCCTGTGGTTCTGGGCACCGCGCGCCTCAGTCTGCATTGGGCTGACACCAGAGAGCAAGTGGGGATTTTCCTAGTTGCCCAAGATACTGTTTGACGTTGCTGTAGTTCTGGGCTTACTTCTCCTGGGATCTGCAGTGGTGCAGATCCCTTGTTTTTACCCCTTTTCTTTGAAAAGATAACAATGCTGTATTCAGCAGACATGGATACAGGAAGAGCAACATAGTTCAGACATTACAGGAGGCATCTTCTTTCTTTTCCTGCAATTTAAACGCGAATTAGAAGGGCAGATGCCCTACCCGACAAGGCCAGCCTTTAAAGACCCCGGCAGTCTTGTGGTCCAAGGCGTATCAAAGCAGGTGGCCAGATCTGCGTTTCTCATCAGCGGAGTCGCTCCGGCTGTGACTATTACGGTAATTCGTTCTAGATTGGGGATTCATTTTGAAAATGTGTGTTTTCCACTAAGAAGGGATTACAGTGCCCAGGCCTATCCTGGTATGAATGTGTGTGCCTGTTTGATAGAGCGGGAGACTCTGGTGGAATTCCCTCTGTTTGTTACCTCCTCTGGAATGTGGCGTTGGACAAACAAAGCATTACTTTCTTAGACCTACAAATTGGACATCTGAGTATTTTGTTTAATAAACCATGTTCAGACTAATTCCGCACTAGTCCCAGGCTAGTGCAGCTGGCTGCTTTGTGGAATGACAGTTCTCTTTTTGTCTGGCGTGGATTTTTCATAAAGGCGAATTGCCTAAGTTTGTCCAGATTGTGACATTTATCGACTTAGGGAGGCCACATCCTGGGCTGTAACAGCCCATCAATGTATCAGTAGAGAGGGCCTACGGCTGCTCCCGTTGGGGAATATAGCGTCACTTGGCTTGATTTCTTTTATACTTCTGGCTTTTAAAGATGGATGTATTAAAAGATCACTGTACGCTTTATCTTTATGATGCTGCATCAGATATGACTCTATACGGGAAATGCTAAAAGGCAAAATGTGTCATGGACAGACACGCCTCAGTCTCATCCCTTATCTGTAAAGTAAGTTGGATGAGCTGATTTCTCTGGGGCTAGCCTTCTGTCATAACAGAGAGGAGTAAAAGAAGTTAGTTTAGGAAAGACAAATAGCTGTAGCCCAAACTATATAAGCAAACCAATGATGGATTACAGAATTCATGGTCAATTTTATGTTTTGACCCTACTATTTGCGTTTCTCACATAAACAAAATTAGCCAACCACTCAAACAGGTCATTTTTTTTTTGGCCCCCATAGCAAAACATTTGGTCAGGGTTTGGGAAACAGAGAAGATTGTTAAATTCATTGGATAACAGGTTTTTGTCCCTATTTGTAATTCATTCCAACCTTGTGTCAGTTAATCAAGAATTAGCTTATTTCCAATTATTGATTTTTGTTTGTTTCTAATGAAAGGCACTAGAGAGCTTTTTCATCCTATGCGTAATTGGCAATACCATTAGACTTACTTTTCGTGATATAATTTCTCATTGCTTATAAAACTTGCTAGCACTGTTGCTTATTATAAGAATGAGTGAGGCAACGGTTATCCTAAACAGGAAAGCAAAGTGTTTTCATGCACTTATAGTAATTTTATAATTTAATTATAGTTGAGGTATCTGGTCACACAATTTTGCACAGTTGTGCCCTCATTTTTTGAAAGTTACAATCAAAATCGCATCGTAGAATAACAGGTCCTGCCAGGCATAATTAACCACTTCCTTTCTTGCTTCTGAAAGCTTTTTTGTTCACATAGCTAACTAAGGTAACAGTTCCCATACTGCAGTTACCTGAGATGTGAATGTGCCACAGCTTCCTTATGTTCAATATGGGATAAGCTTCTTCTGGACAAGGACATTGTTAGCATCTAGCACTTCGCCTGATACAAGATATGTTCTCAGGAATGTTCATTAGTGGATTTCAGGTCATAAAAATGCCCTCTAACTGTATAGGCAGGAGGTAAGTGGAAATCCTTTGCTTCGTCAGTGAGCTGGGAGGATCAGGTTATGTAAGATGCTTAAGGGAAATGGTTAGTTGGACTCAAATCCAGGCCTTCCACCATGCTGCCCCTGATAGAGGCTCCACTAGTAAAAAAAAAGAAACAAACACGTAGAGAGCAGGCTCAAGGACTGCAGGGTTTGGTTATTCACTTTTCACTTGAATGATCTGGATTGTCCATTTTGACAAAATGTATCTGTTTACTGCAACGTCTGTCTTGCTGTGACCTTAGAAGGAAGCTTGGCCCAAGTACTCTGTCCCTTAAACCCTCTGCACACCTTTTTTCCAGGTCTTGATTCTACCACCCAGAATTTGCTAAGATGAAAGACACATCTAGAGCACGCCTCTGATGACCCACTATTTGTTCCAACCCATTTAACCACCATAAGTTGTGCTTCTGAAATGACCCAGCAGTCTGAACATCTTGCATGGGTCAGCCAAGCTTGACTGAGTCTCCTGATAGGCAGATTTCTGAACCAATAGATGATACTTACACTGAGACCCCTGCTTCCCTCCCATTTACCCCCTTCCTTTTGCATCCTATCAGATAGGACAGGTTACATTGAGAAAGCAGAAAGTTCAATACCCCCGTGTCTTTTCTGTAATGCAGCCCTGAGCACATTTGATGTTTCATGGGCTTTTAGAGAAAAGAGGCTGAAGTGTTCTAGGTGGCTCTCTGCAAGTGATTGTTCCTCTCTGAGGTTAGTTTTTCTTTGAAAGCAGGAAGTTGAAGCAGGTAATCCCAAAGGTCACTTCTAACACCATGATCCCATGATGATTTTTATTGATTTATTTAATTGAGCAAATTGGAGGGTGAAAAATATGAGCGATCATTTAACTTTGCAATATGTGTAGTACAAATTCTTAAGACTGTGTGTGTCAGCCCGTGGGTTGTCTAATAACCACTTTAAACCCTCTGTTAATGCTATTCCCTATAAATTTTTATAATAACCCTTTCTTATTTGGAAAACTAAATTTATTATATTAAAGAAAAGGTTTATGGCATTTCTCATTCCCTGTGAATAGGATTGGTAGAAAACTAGGCAATCTCCAAAATGTATAAAATATTTAGAATGTTAGGTTTTAATCATCAAGGTTCCAAGTACTATAGTCAAGCATTTTTATTCGGACCTCTGAGTGAGTATATTTCACAGCTGAACAAGTCTTGCATCAAAAGTGTTCCCCGTGATTCACCCAGCAATTTACATTTTCAACTTCTCTCTGGTTCCTCATTTTGTCCCCCCCCACCTTCTTTTGCTTCTTACAGCACCATGTGGCTTCTTGCAGCATCCCCCCCATATGTAAAACATACAAGTAGTTGGGCAGCGCCTGTGGCTCAGCGAGTAGGGCGCCGCCCCATATACCGAGGGTGGCGGGTTCAAACCCAGCCCTGGCCAAACTGCACAACAACAACAACAAAATAGCTGGTCGTTGTGGTGGGCGCTTGTAGTCCCAGCTACTCGGGAGGCTGAGGCAAGAGAATTGCCTAAGCCCAGGAGTTGGAGGTTGCTGTGAGCTGTGTGACCCCACGGCACTTGACCGGGGGTGATAAATTGAGACTCTGTCTCTCCAAAAAAAAAAAAAAAAAAAAAAATACCAGTAGTACACTCCCTTACCCCTCCACCCTCTACCCCACAAAGGCAGGGGTATAGTATGTATATATTTCTCATGGAGTTTCAAACTACTATTTGGATCCTAAATGCCATGAATTTAGGTGTTCTAAGGCCTACTCAAATATTTTAGGAAACAGCATCTTGGTGATTTTAAACACCCTGTCCCATAGTGTGTGGTTGTAAGGGAACTTGTAAGTAGTTGTCCTGTGACATGGGCACTGTAGGGAAAATTGTAAATGAAGGATGACAATAGGCTACTAGTTACTGGCAAAATCACAAAGACCCTAAGCTCCAGGTCACCTGGAGCCCCATAGCAACAAGTGATGTGCACTGTTTGTATTATTCATTCAGAACCCATATTTTTTCTGATGCACTTGGAAAAACTAAGGAAGTGGTGTACAGACAGGCTTTCCTGGTGTTACCAGGCATCTATACATGTAATATTTTGAGGAGAATTCAGTGGATGGAACTTGAGCTGGTGCTGGGGGGGAGGGGACTGGGAAAGGACGCCATCTGTGCCCATGATGACAAACGCCATCATGGAGACTTCATTCGGGGTCCCTTTTATATATTTAGTAGAGCAGATTTTCCTTTTCACACTTTCTAGATATATTTGTATTGCACAGATGTCAGGAAAATATCATGTGTGTGAAAGAAAAAAAAAAGATCAAATTTCACATCCATGGCCAGGGATTGTAATTCAATCATTCTATCCTTCAATTGACATCTATTTAATGTGTACAAATGTTCCTTGCTTTTGCTTTCAGGATTTAACAGAGCAGTTTGAGAAACACATTGTTAAAATTCAGAGATTCAGTTTGGGGGGGGAAGATGGGGAGAATAGAATTAAGCGGGGAGGACCTTGTTTTGGTGTAGCCACCAGCAGAGCTGGTGGAACTCATCAGCAATTGATTCCTCATCCTCCTTCCTGTAACACAGAAAAACATGCAGTCAATAGATTTTTATTCTCAAAAGGACAGCTTTTTTTTCTTCACCCCTTATTCATAATTCCTTTTGCCATCAAAACTTAAAACTACTCGATTAAATCTTTTCCCTCTATTTCAAGCACAAGTTATTTTTGTGGTAATGAGCTTTTTGAAATTGAGGAAGAAAATAGTTTTCAGGGATGTGACAGTTTTGTTTCCTCCTCGCCCTGCCCTCGTGGGCACCATCAGGAACAGGCCCTGTGTGGAAAGGGGATGATGGCAAGGAAATAGCTGGTGTGCAAGTGTCCTGCAGCGCCCGTGATGTAATAGAGGGTTTACAACCCTCCCCGACTCTGCATCCCCCGCGATCAATTTTCTGTTCCCTTTTATAGAACAAGCCACAAAAAATTTGCCTCCCTGGCTTCCTTCACTCTCCTTCTCAGCCTCTAAAGACACGTTTTTATTGTGTGATGTCTGGCTTATATTAACAATATGTTTAATGTATGTGTAACTTAGGAAGCAAAATAAAACAAACACCGGCCATGCAGCCGGGGAGCAGAGTATCACGGGTCCATACGAGGCTGCCCCTTGTCCCTGCCTCCTCCTTGCTCCTGGCACCTGCCTGGGAGGCACCTCCATCCGGGATCAGGCTCTTGCTCCGGTCACTGCCCTGCACCGGCCTCATCCTGGTCCCCGGGTTCTCGACCTCTTGAAGCACAAAAGCCAACTCTCTATCCCAGTTCTGCTGACCTCGGCAACATTTCACCCTGTGGCTTAAGCCCCTCACTTCTTCCAGAACAGCAGGTTCTCCCGGTTTTCCTGCTGCCTCTCTGGCTCCTCTGTGGATGGCCCCTGGATTTTTACCTTTCCTGACCTCTATGGCATGTTGACTTCTAACTGAGGGGAGTTTCCCAGGACTTGGCTCTTAGACCCGCATTCCTTCTCTTGGTCTCAATACCCTCCTTATGCTCGTGCTTCCAAGTTTATCTCATCAGCCCTGACTCACTCCCAGAACTCCAGACTTGAATATGCAACCACCCGGCATCTCCCTTGGAATGCCACAGAATTTAAAATCAGTATGTGCGAAATGTAACCCTCAAGCTGCAATCCCCCAACCTGCTTCTCTCCCAGGGCTCGCTCTGTTGGGGCAACTCGCAGTTCCTCAGGCCAAATTCCGGGGATGCCTCCTGACTTCTCTGTCACCCAAATCTACTTTTCAGCAAACCTATCTTCCTGTCACCCTGGGCATCCAGCATGGCCACCCTGTCTCCGCCACTGTTGGCTCTCCAAGCTGGTCTCCTGCATCCCTTACCCATGTGCAATCTGGTCTCTATACAGCTGCCCAAATGAGCTTTTAAAAATGTACATCGTATCATTCATTCATGGACAAATACTGAGTAAACATCTGGGCCAGGCATTGGTGGAGTTGCTGAGACGTAGCAGGAACACAACTCACAAACCCCTCTGCTCCTGAATGGACCCTGTGTTACTACTTTACCCACAATCCTCCAGTGCTTCCGTCCCACTCACAATGAAACCCAGACTCCTGACTTTGCCCACCTGTCAAGTCCTGCCTCACCTCTGTCCCAGTCCCCAGAGCCCTTGCTCTTCCTACAATGTGCCAGGCACACTCTCACCTCACGTGCTGTTCCTGTGACGTGGAGGGACTGTCCCCCAGCCACCTGCATGTTGGATCCCTCAGGAATGAGGAGTCACGTCTTCAGAAAGGCCGACTCTGACCACCCGCTACCGTCCATCGCCTTCTTTTTCCTCATACCACTTAGCCCCACACAATTTGTTCTACGTTTTCTTGCTTATGTGCTATTATCTCCCTTTCTAGCCTGTAAGCCCCGTTAGAGCAGGAATATGTCTATTTACCCAGTGCCAGGAACATAACAGCGCACTGGATGAGTGCTGCCCGGCTGAATAATCTAACAGGCACTTATCTTCACCAGAATTCAGCCTCGACCTTCTCTCTATATCCACTTTATGCCAGATAAAATCCCTTTAAAATCTGCTGGGGTGGAGTTTGGATGGTATTTTTGGGTCTCCATATCCTCTGAGAATGCTTTTTTCTATAGACTATTCACTTCTCCCCCACAAAGAGATGTTCGGGGGAGTCTTTCTGGACATTTTGTAAGCACCGAGCCTGTGTTTCTCTCCAGGCTCGTGTTCTCTTAACGCTGCTCCTTAGCACCTAACAAGTAGTAGCCAGCCGCTCAATTATTGTTGGATCCAATCACTCTGTCATTGTTGTTGCTAGGACTTGATAAGTCTGCTCTTGGCCCTCCAGTTGCTGCTTCCTCTGGACACACTGCCTTTGTCATCTTGGATTTGAGCATGTCACTCGTGTGCGCTAAGCCTTCAGGAATGGGCGAAGTCCACCCAATAAAGACTCAGTTCCTTAGGTTGGCAGTAGAGCCTGTAGACTGTGGGCAGCCCATGTTCCCAGCATGCCCCTGTGATCCTCTGGGGCAGCCACGTGGATCCTTTCCTCCATGTTTTCCTGTAATTATGCACTTTTTCATTATGTTGTTTTCAACTCTTAGGCTCCCCACCCCTCTGTAAATTCACCCATTCTTAAGCGCTAGCTTAAACCTCGCCTTCTAATAGAAGCTGTCCCTCAGTTTCCCAATAGGATGTGATTTCTAACCCCTTCTGAATTCCCCTGGCTGGGTATCATTATATACTTGTTGTTTACTCTCTTGTCTCTCCGCCTTCCTAAATGCTGAGCACCTCAAGGTTAAAGACGGTGTCACGTTTATCTTAGTATTCCTGAAAATACATGTCCCAGTATCTACCTCGGCAGATGCTTCTCTGAATGGTAAATGAGTGAATGCAGGAACTAACCTAAGAATTTAGAAGGTCTGCATTTGATTGCTTCTAGAATGTTATGCACAGTCTGTGCAACTGCAGAATGCATGCCATAATTGTAAGTAAAAACTTAGAAGAGGCGGATCCTACAAGGACAGAGAATTTTCTTTGCTGATTCTCTTGAGTGGAAGTAACTGTTTAAGACTGAGGGAAGTGGGTCGCTACTATCTCAGCCTTGTTACATCCGTGAGCAGACCTGAGGACTGGGGAGCTTTCCCAAGTTTACATGGAACCCCCTTCTCTGCAGAGTGAGTCCTGTCTTTTTGCTGCTTTCCAGTGCTGCCATGAATAGCATCACACCTGAACTAGGGCGGCCCAGTAACCTTTTGTAAGGGGAGCCGCATCAATATTACCTTCGTACCAGTATCGGCAGGCTTCCTTCTTTAGATGAGGCCTAATTCTTAGATCTTCTGAAAGTAGCATCAGAGCAGAACTTTCAAAGGACTCAGAGGCCCAGAAATACAAGACAACGGTTGGATGTTCCCACTCTGGTCTCTCCTCTGCTTGTGTGTTTTTTTCCTCTTGTGTATGTCTGCGCAGACTAGACTCCTTGGAGGCCAACAGTTGGGGATTTTGCTGAAACCTGTTTCTACATGAAAGGGTAAAGAGGTCAGTTCCTCTTAGAACCTTTCTTGGGGCACAATCAATGAGAATTAAGTCATCGGTTGTAATTTCAGCGGGGGGGTTTATTGGCAATGCTGCTTTCCTGCTTTGATAACAGCCTTCAACGACAACCTAGCACAATTTTTGATGCGGTACCTCTCATAGGAACTTTGCAAGCATTCTCCGTCCTGTTGTTGCAATAAAGTAAAATTTATCTTTCTTAGAAACATACATTTAAATCATGGTGTGAGTTGGGAAAAAAAGTTGACATTCACTGTTATTTTCATCTTTTTCGCAGGAGAGAGGGACATATCACTATATGTATAATAAATGTGTAAGGAGGCTTCAAGCTTCTGAAGACAAATTTGACCAAGGGACTACTGATCATAAACCAAAATAAAAATGTACTATACATATGTTTACACATACATCTGCACACATATACAACAGAACGCCTATATTTGACTACTTCCTACACTGACCACCTCCTTCTGTTGACCTAAGTTTCATACCCAGGACATGCACCACATGTATGTATCACTACCGTAGACCTAGTTCCCTATGTTGACCACTTTGTTATAGTTCCTTGAGAGGTCAATTTACACAGTTGTAATGTGTGGGTACGCACATATACGTATTTATACACACACAAATATATGAAAACACACATGTTTTTGAAATTCTGGTTAATTATTTCCAAGTCATTTTCCATTCCTTATTCGTTCAGAAAACATTTCTTGAACTTCTATTATGTGACAAGCATTTGTGGGGTTTGCGTGTGAAATTTTTCCATGGAGGCACACATCTACTTAAAAAAATACAAGGTGAAAGTGTCTAAAGACAAAGAATTAAATATCTGCACCAGAGAAGCATCTAATTTGAGATGGCCAATCGAAAAAGTTGCAGTCTTTCAGGGTGATTATTGTACTTTTCACACTATTTATGGGGTGTCTATTATGTACCAGATGCTGGGCTGGGGCTGTTACCAGGAGGAGTGAATCCCCAGCCTCCTCTCTGGTCTTCACAGGGCTTAGAATGAAATCCACCCATTTACATTATTGCTTCCCGAGGAGCTACTTACAGTTTGGTTATTAAGCAGAACAACTGCCTTTGTCAGGGGCTGAGGAAGCTTTGTGATATTCTTGGATTAAACTTCTGTTGTTGATCTTTGGGCCAAGGCACTGAGTCAGTTCCCTGAGAGGCCACCACTATAAGAACATGCTCCCTCTTGATCCAAAGCTTTGCCAGAAATTTCCTTTTTTGCCAGTGATCCAGAGAGTCTTCTGGAGCTGGAAGAACTTTTTGTCTAAATATTCCGTGGGGACTTTCGTGTGTCAAGGGACATTCTGCAGACTTGGCCTGAAATTCAGATTTCTGTGGTTTCTGCCCACTCTGGACCCATAAGTGAAGTGATGTGCGTGGTCAGCAGGTGGACACGGGTAGGATGGCCGCTGCTTACTGAGCACACAGGACCCTGAACCCCAGCCTGGTTGCCTGACTTATGCTGTGGAATAGTGGTCTCATTGCCCTTCAGATCAGGTGGGCTGTGGGATATAAGGGAGGCAGGCAGGCTGGACCTGCTCTCCAGGGGTCCGTACCCTGCTTTGGGTTAAATGGCATTTATTACTTTAATCTAGGATATTTTTTACTTTCTTGGAGAATGCGTTGAATGACCCATTTCAGTCATGTAGACAAAGTTGAGGGGTTATGGTTAAATAAATAAAACAAACCTAAACCCAGATTGTACCTACAGTCTATAGGTGTGGGAACGATGGGGCGGGTGGGAAGGTGGGGAGAATGTGAAGCTCTAAGATGGGAAACCTTTCTTCTGTGGTACTGACCTGCCCTCTCCTTTTTCCAAGTGTTTGTCTCTACCGAACAATGTAATTGATGTACTATTTATAGAGAAACATGAAACTTTGCGGTAGAGATATTTTCTTAATTGTTAGACCTCTTGCCTTTCAAATGTCATTTCAAAGGCGAAAGAAAGTGAATGGCTTTGTTTTTACGTGTAGCATATCTTGGTATGAATTTGCAAATGGCTTTTGAGGGATCCAGATATTTTATTTTTCAAATCTATTTTTTCAAAGTGCTATTAGCAGGTGGAACTCATGACTTCAGGCAGTTTTCAGGCAATGAGCTCAGTGAGATTTGAAAATTAGCTAAGCCATTTATAGGTTCATAGAATGCTGGCTGAGTGAGGAGCCTGAGCCATGGTCCCGTTTAACCCCTCACATAGCGCACATCTCTGGGGGCCATAGAGCTTGCATTTATTAGAACAAAAATAGGAATCTGTCCCAGGACCCGTGGCCTTATGCTCTGCAGCACCCTGTGCAAGTTCATTTTAGGCTAGGGCAGAAAACTTGGCCGTCCTCAGTCCAGGCAGATGGTTCAACTAGCAAGGTGCATAGAGTTTCAATGCACTTAGCGCCGAGAGTGGGGGCCGCAGAGAGCTGGAGCTCATTCTGGTTGCTACTTAGCTTCAAGCTAATCGTTGACGGTGTTCCTCGTTCTTCACATTTCTCTCAGAAAACCCAAAGACTGGATTTTTAAGAGAAATTTTATAATTTTAAGCTGTTTTCTGCTCATCCAATTTACAACACTAGGTGGGCCAAACCAGGCAAGTCTCCAATTTGCGACCCCTGCCCTAGGAAAACTGCTTCGAGATGTCATAGTTTGGGTTGCTATAGCAAAGTGTCATAGACTGAATGGCTTATAAACATCAGAAATTTATTTCTCACAGTTCTGGAGGCTTGAGTCTGAGGCTGGGAGACCAGAACGGTGGGCTCTGTAAATGAACCCTTCTGGATTGCAGACAGCAGACTTGTCCTGTATCCTTGTCAGTTCTGTCTGGGTGCTCCTTGGTCCCCCAGTTCCCAGGGTCAAGAATGAGTCTGTTACTGAGTTGAGCCCTTGACACAGTGATCACGATACAAAACAATCTCACACACAACATTTACTGCAAAGTGAATAGACATCTTAGAGGGAGAGACGCGTCATTCCCCACAAGTCGAGAAGATGCCCAAGTCTGAGCACACACTGTCTTTTATATGCTCACTGGTTTGTCCCGCCTTTCTCTTGGCAGGATTGGTTGCCTTTGGGGTGATTGGCAGGTTGAGATTACATAACAGGTTAGGTTATATAACAGTGTCCTTACTATACATGTGTCCTCCCAGGATTTTTCATGAAAACTCCACCCATGTTATGCTAATGAGATGGTAATGGACACCAGTGGGTTAAAGGTCACTATGAGTTCTTTACTGCTTATGTTCCCACCAGGGAATGATTCCTAGCCACAATTTGGTTCCTAGCTACAATTTGGTTTCCACTTTCTGCCCTTAGCCACTTCTTTGCCTGCTTTGCCACTCATTTTCTCTCCTCCAGCCCTACCATCCTCACATGGTGATAAAGACGGCTGAGGGTTCCCATGCCGTTCTTGTTCATGGCCTAATGACCTTTCAGAGGCCCCTCTAAATACCATCACATGGCAGGTTAGGCAAATATTCAGTCCACAGCAGAGGGTTTCTGTCAATGGAAACACAGGACCATGCTTATGCCTTCAGTTACTAAAATCTACAATGTAATAGCAGAAGGGATTGGTGCCTCCTAACTTGCTCTGAGTCCAGAATGAAAACCAGTGGGTAGAAGATTTTGACTCATTAACAACAAATATTTTTTTATACTCAGAACTGTTCAAGAAGTATGAGGCATTAGCATGCCAGTGTGCCACTGAGCAGAGGCCTACTGGCCTGTGTTTGGGGACAGTGGCTAGGTCTCCACACGACGGAGGTTGGGAGGACTGGTCTTTGCCCAACCTGGAGCTCAGGCTAAGCTGAGGAGACCTTGCTTTCTCCCCGGGCTTTGCACTTACCTTGAGACCTGCCAACATGCCATGGGAAATGGCCCACATGCTTTGGGGACAAAACCTATTTAGATACAAGGTACACATATAAGACTTTGCTCTCACTTTCTTTTTTGAATAAAACTCCACCAGCCTGAGTCTCCTACTTGCACTTTGATGGGTTGTGCTTTGCCTTCCTGCATAATTGTTCTATTTTCTCTTGTCTGTAAAGCATTGTATAAACCTTGTTCACCTTCTGTATCTCTGCCTCACCACTAGGAAAATCCCCCTCTTTACTTGATTTTTGCTATAGCACCTTTAAAACATTTATTTTTAAAATATGCATGTCACTTGTATATATCATTATCTAGAGCAAGAGTCTGCAAACTAACGTTGGTGGTTTTCTGATTTTGTAAATAAAGTTTTATTAGGGCACAGTGGTGCCAGTCCCCACTTACAGTCACTTTTGTGGTTACTTCTATGCCACATTGGGGGAGCTGAGTAGTTAAGACAGAAACCATAAGATCCACAAAACCTAAAATGTTTACTAACTGGCCCTTTAAGAAAACATTAACTGATGCCTGATTTCTATGATAACTCTTCTAACAGGCACACCTTGTTTCATTGTGCTTCCCTTCGTTACACTTCACAGACACTGGGTTTTTCACAAAGTGAAAGTTTGTGGCAACCCTGTGTCCAGCAAGTCAAGCAGTACTCATTCTACTAAGAGCATGTGCTCATTACCTGTCTCTCTGTCATATTTTAGTAACTGTCAAATACTTCAAACTTTTTCATTATTACTGTCTCTTATGGTGATCTTTGATCAGTGATCTTTGACGATCACTTTGTAATCATTTTGGGGCACCATGAACCATGCCCTCGGTAAACGATGAACTTGGCAAATGTTGTGCGCATTCTGACTTCTCCGCCGACTGGCCATTCCCTCATCTCTGTCCCTGTCACTGGTCTTCCCTATTCACCAAGACACAACAATATTAAAGTTAGCCAATTAATAACGCCACAATGGCCTCTAACTGTTCAAGTGAAAGGAAGAGTCATATAGGAAGAGTCACATATCCCTCATTTGAGATCAAAAGCAAGAAATGATTAAGCTTAATAAGGAAGGCAGATTAAGAGCCAAGACAGGCAGATAGGTAGGCCTCTTGCGACAGTTATTACAAGTTACTGCCAAGAATAAGTTCTAGAGAAAATTAAAAGTGCGACTTTAATGAACATAGGATTATTAAAAAAAAGTGAAGCAGGCCTAATTGTTGATAGGGACAAAGTTTTTTGTGGTCTGGATAAAAGATCAAATCAGCCACATCATTCCCTCAAGCCAAAGCCTAATCCAGAGCATGACCCTCACTCTCTTCAATTCCATGAAGGCTAAAGAGGTGAGGAAGCTGTAGAAGAAAATATAGAAGCTAGGTTTAAGAAAAAAAGCTGTCTCTAGCTAAGATAGAAGTGTAAGATAAAGCAGCAAGTGCTGATATAGAAGGTGCAGCAAGTTATTCAGAATTTCTAGCTAACAACATTGGCGAAGGTGACTCCACTAAACAGCAGATTTCCATTGTAGATGAAATAGGCTTCTGTTGGAAGAAGATTCCATCTAGGACTTTCATGGCACCAGAGGAGAAGCCAATGAGTGGCTTTGAATCTTCAAAGGACAGGCTGACTCAATTGTTAGGGTCTAATGCAGTTGATGGCTCTAAGTTGAAGCCAATGTTCATTAACCATTCTGTAAATCCTAGGGCCCTCAGAATTATGCTAAATCTACTCTGCCTGTGCTCTCTAAATGGAACCACAAAGCTTGGATCACAGCACATCTGTTTATCACACGGTTTTCTGGATATTTTAAGCCCACAACTGATTGAAACCTACTGCTCAGAAAAAGGATTTCTTTCAAAATATCACTGCTCATTGACAATGCATCTAGTCATCCAAGAGCCATGGTGGAGATGTATAAGATTAATGGTGTTTTCATGCCTGCTAACACAACATGCCTGCATTCTGTAGCCCATGGACTAAGGAGTCATTTTGACTTTTAAGTCAAAATTAAGACATACATTTCACAAAACTATAGCTGCCATAAATAGCAATTCTTCTGATGATTCTGGGGAAAGTAAATTGAAAACCTTCTGAAAAGAATTCACCGTTCTAGATGCCATTAAGATCATTCAAGTCAAAATATCAACATTAACAGGAGTTTGGAAGAAGTTGATTCCAGCCCTGAATGATTACTTTGAAGCGTTCAAGACTTCAGTGGAGGAAGTGACTGCAGATGGGGTGGAAATCGCAAGAGAGCTAGAAGTAGAAGTGGAGCCTGAGGTGTGACTGAATTCTTGCAATCTCAAATGAACCTTTTTTTTTTTTCCCTTTACATTTTAAGTTTTTGAACTTATTGCCAGTTAAATACAGAGTTTTCGTTTCTTAGCTTAACAAGGAAGGGGGATACACAGAACCAGTCCATATACTCAGCACATCAATCTAAGCTTGTGCATGTACACAGCTGAAATCAATTATGAGCTTTACCTGACAAATGCTAGGGGAACTTTTTAAAAGTAGGTGTTTTGTTTTTTTTTTAAATTTCAGATGAATGTGAGCATATAAATAACCAAGTCACAATATTTGAATGTGTTAGGTAGAGTCCGTCTTGTAGTAATGTCCTGAACCTAAAAGGTGTGCCATGCACCCCTACCTTGTGCCCATCCAGGGGGAGCACCCCAACCCCCCTTTCCCCTCTCTCATTCCCCTCTCTCCACCTTGAAATGAACTTTTCTCCTATGTGGGCGTGAATTAGATCATCTACTGGCTTCATATTAGTATTGAATACATTGGATATTTGCTTTTCCATTCTTGTGATACTTTACTGAGAAGAATGTGTTTCAATCCCATCCAGGTTAATACAAAAGATGCAAAGTCATCAAAGTAGTTTTTATGGGTCTTTCACACTGAAGCCATCATACATACAGGGCAAAGATGGAGTTTTTATATTTGCCTTTATTCTTTATCTAAGTTTTAAAATGCTACGATAGTTGAATATTAAAATGAAAGCAATGCCAAGTAGTAAGCATAATCCCTCGGTCACTACCACATACACAATGCCAGTAGTGAGTGTTAAGTGCCGGCCATGGTAAGATGTTTGACACTCAACACCACCTCACACGCTCCTCTGGTGTAACGATGCCATCTTTCCTGATTTGGACAAAGTTTACCAGTTCTGTTGAATCTA
The DNA here is from genome assembly GCA_963573935.1 of Arctocebus calabarensis. Lineage (NCBI taxonomy): Eukaryota > Metazoa > Chordata > Mammalia > Primates > Lorisidae > Arctocebus > Arctocebus calabarensis. The sequence goes on from CAUYON010051971.1 coordinate 16,653, forward strand.
TTTCATCAGTCTCTTCTATTTCTTTCCTCTTGGGTAGCAGTTTTTCCAGCAAAGAACGTGAATTAGAGAGAAAGGCATTTTCCGGAAAGTTCACCTTAAATGTGACGATTAGGCGACGCTTCTCATACGGTCTGTGATGAACTGGTGTGGCTTCATTTAGCACCACTGTGGAGATACTGGACAGCTGATCTGGATAAAAGGTGATGACTGTGGTTCAGTTGTCAAGAGTAGATATTGGCTTTTGGGAAGCCACACATGTTTCAACCAGCTGTATGTCCATATGTATGAAAAGGTCACTTTATTGTGACCATTGTCATGGTCCTTGTGATCCAACACAATAGTAATGACTCCAGGCCCTGGTCCTTGTTCTTGGTCTACTTCGCTATGGAATGTCACCTTTTGGCTATCACTTGTGCCTTTTTTTTTCAGTAGAACTTCTAGAATCTTTTTCTCTTAATCTATCTTCTTTCCACTGCAGCTTTTACATCTTTCTTAAAGACTGATCCATTTCCCATGGCCCTGACTATCTGTGCACAGACAGGGAATTTGCTGCCCCATTCCAGATCTCATCCGATGAAGTTCTATTTATGTTCCAACACCTTGGCAATTGGGACAACACCTCTACTGCTCCTTTCCTACTGCCTGGACTCCACGTTGGTCACAAATCACATTCTTTTGCCAGTTTTCTCGTGGAACCATTATGTGAATCTCCTAAAGTTACCGAGAGTCCATGTACAATATTTCTTTTTGCTCTGTGCATCTCTCCTCCTCCAAAAAAACATATCAAAGACGTCCATGGGGCAGCCCAAACTACTATCACTTCTAACCTCTTTCATTGCCTGTTTTTCTTCTTTGTCATCTAATTCCCTTTCTTTCACATCAGAGAGAACTTTTTAAGTTTGAGAAGTCTGTTTAAAAATTTTCATGAATTCTTATCAGGCTGGCACTTCAAGGCTCATTTTCTATAAGCCTTCTACAATTCTTCATAAGTGGCATTGGGTTTGTCCCCTAAAATATCATAGTAGGTGGTTTCCTTCCCCGTTTCTATTTCCACAACCAGGGAGCAGGCAGAGGTCAGGGTGGGGTAACTGGAAGCAGCACACACCTGAGAGCAGTCGGACAACCACTGCTCCATCACCTCTCACTGAGCATTCTAGAAAGTTCCCTCATGATGCACCTTTCTTAGATGAGGAGATGCTTCTTGTGGATGAACAAAGAAAGTGGTTTCTTGATATCAAATCTGTTCCTGGTGAAATTCTGTGAATATCATTGAAAACAACAAGAAAGGATTTAGAATCTCATGTAAACGTAGTTGATAAAGCAGCAGTAAGTTTGAGAGGACCGACTTCAGTTTTGAGAGATGTTCTACTGGGGGTAAAATGCTGTCAAACAGCATCACGTGCTACAGACGGATTTCCTCCTTCCCTCCCTCCCTTCCTTTCTTCCTCCTTTTAGTACAAGGAAGAGTCAGTTGATGCAGCAATCAATGGTTATCTTATTCTAAGAAATTGCCACAGCCTCTCCAACCTTCAGTAGCTATCCCCCCCAAACAGTCAACAGCCTCTAACACTGAAGCAAGTCTCTCTGCCAGCAAAAAGGTTGTGACCCGTTGAAGGCTCAGATGATTGTTAGCGTATTTTAGCAATAAAATATTTTTTATATGCACTGGGAAACCAAAAAATTGTGTGACTCATTTTATTGTGATAGTCACCACATTGCACCGTATTGCAGTGGTCTGGAACTAAACCTGCAGTATCTCTGAAGTGTGTCTGTGTTAAATAGATATCTTAAAAACAAAACAACAAGTGTAAAAGATAAAATAACCACCTGTAATGCGGTGATCAGATGGAAGAACCATTGATGTCTTCATCTATTTCCTCTAAGCATATGCATTTGTCCCTTGGTGTTGATGGGTGATTGGTTCTAGGATCTCCCGCGGATAACATAATCTGAAAATGCTCAAGTTCCTGAGATAAAATGGCATAATTTTTGCATATAGCCTATATTCATCCTCCCATATACTTTAATTCATTACTTATAAAACTTAATACAATGTAAATGCTGTGTAAGTACATATCATACTGCATAGTGTAGGAATAATGACAAGAAAAAAGTCTGTATATGTTCAGTTGAGACAATTCTTTTCCAAATACAGTAGATCCTCTGTAAGTTGACCACCCACAGAACTGTAATAAACTGGCAGAGATGGTCAAAAAAGGAACGAAGGCTACTGTACTGATCTGTACATGTGCTACATAGCCAGTCTACGAAAATTAGGTCAACTAGAGAAGGTGGTCAAAGTAGGGAGGCCGGCAACTATGGAGGTTCTATTGTACTTTCAATCTGCAATTTGTTGAGTCTACTGATATGGAGCCCAAGGATACAGCCAACTATATACAGGGAATCATACCGTGAAAATAATTTGTGTTCATTTAGCAATATATCAGATGTATTTTCCTCTCACACAATTTTTAATATATACAATATATATATATAAGTATAGATGTGTGTATGTGTCTATATATTAGATACATATGAAATATAGACACATACACACATCTATACTTATATATATATGTAATAGGCTGAGTATCTCTTATCTAAAATATTTGGGACCAAAAGTGTTTTGGATTTGGGATTTTTTCAGATTTTGGAATATTTGCACAAATATACATGTATGTATTTGCTGTAGCTAGGACCACAGGGGCTTGCCACCACCGGTGGCTAATTTTTTTTTTTTCAGAGACAGAGTTTTGTTATGTTGCCAAGGCTAGATTGTGCTGTTGTTCTTAGCAATTTGAATTAAGTATGTATAGAAATAGATGTTAACTACCATCTTTGGTGTGGTTTAAGATGTGTCTTTTAACTTTGTTAATTTTTTTCCATTTATTTAATTCTTCTTTGTGTCTTTTAATTTTAATTATGATTCCCTATCAGTTAAGGTGGTGACCTACAGATTTCTGCATCAAAAGGTGCAATTCGTCTTCACACTTAGTAATAAGGGTGCATTTCTATTCCCCAATAAACTTTCACTTAATTTGTGTTCTCATCCAACAGGATCCTTCCCTGAATCTACATTCGGGGTTGCAAAATGGTGGCTTTCCAATTCTATAATTCCTTCTGCATTTATTTGCTGTCAATTTTCTGTGAAAAATAGCTTTCCCTTTTGTCTCTTTCTTTCTCTTTTGAGGGGAGGTGAATACGAGTTTCTTATAGATTTTTTTATTTACTCAGTGTGATGCAATCATTATTTTTTCTAATGCTCAAATTAACTCAGTTTCAGCCAATGGTGCCTTTTATATGATCTTTAAAACAAGATATTGAGTGTTTACATTCCTTTTCAATTTTCTACTCCCTTTCTTCCTCTACCCACCTGCCTCCCGCCACTTTCCACGCCCCTTCCTTTCTTTTTTTTTTTTCTTAGTTGGGGGTAGGAGGTGATTATTATATTGGCTAAAAACAAAGCAATGTTAAGGAATAGTGGTGAAAGGAGGTCTTCTATCTAGCTCTACCTCTTATCTTTAACTGGATTTAGTTGTTCACTGTTAAATGCAACCTGTTTGAGTTTTTTTTTTTTAATAAAAGGAAAATGTTATTCTATTTCTAGTTTAGTCAGTATTTAATCATGCCTAAACATTAAATTGGGAATTTACTGAAGCTAACCAGTATTTTTTCTCTTTTGACCTAATAAAATAATCAACTATATTATTAGGTTTCCTAGTATTGAACTATCCTTATAATCTTCAAATACACCAAATCTGAACGTTGTCTATTATGTTTTTAATTCTGTGTGATTCAATACATTTAGTTGTATACATATGACATATATCTATAGAAATGCATATGTGTATGTTAAGGAATAAATGAAATTAGTGTGCATTTTTATTATATCATGTATTTGAAATTTATAAAATGAATTGGGAAACTTTTTTAATTCTCCCGAAAAAATGAATATGATTTCATGATGATTATTCTCTGGAATTCAGAAAGCCTTTATTGGTAAAATCTCCTTGGGCTTTTTTCTGGATTATTCTGATAAATTAATTCACTAAATCTTATTGTTGGATGGCTTAATGCCTTTTGCAACAATTTAGATAGAAATTAAGACCATTATCCTAAGTGAAATATCTGAAGATATTTCTAATATCTAAAACCACACGTATTCACCATAAAATTGGAACTTACTGAAGAACATGTATGTTCTTACAGGGAAGTAAAACTTAACAGAAATCAAGCTGTGGAGAGGGGTGAGGAGAAGAGGGTAGGTACGATGAACACTTACCTGGGTGATGGGCACACTTAGAACCCGGAGTCAAGCATCATAAAATTGTTTCATGTAACCAAAAATATTTGTTGGCAGTACTTTGAAAAACTTCCTCATTGTCATTGTTCTATTTAGTTACTACTTCTACTTGAGATCTTGTATCTAATATGTTCAAATATATGTATATTTTTAATAATACTTTTTTGTGTCTTTTGCTCTTTTTTATGCTGCCTTGGATTAAAATGTATTTATTTATTTCCATTGGCCCCTGCTAATGATTTTAAGGCAGTCACGCTTTCCAGTGGGCCGAAGTTTGGCCTAAGACTTCTTCTCAACTCAGATCTGTGCATTATCACATGCAGGATAGAAAATACTGCTTCATCTATCTTTAGAAAATACAATCAGTCATAAAAACTCTAATTTGTTCAAATTTACCTAAATTACGGTCTTTGATAGCTCAAGTTTCTCATTCTTAACTTTTAAGACAGACTTACTCTTAAATCTAAATGAGATGAGTTTCCCATCCGTAAGGTTTTGGGGGAAATCTATGCTAAGCAGCTTTTTAAGTGACATATTTTCACAATCTTTCAATATATTTGGGGGTATTGTTTTTTCTTTCTTTGATAAATAATGTTTTGACTTTCTTTGATAAATAAAGTTCTTTGTATCAGAACTTTTGCCTCAAGACTCTTGAGATATTATTCTGCCTCTGGTGATCATGGTGAAGTCTGAGAGTAGCCTAAACTTAAATTCTTTGTAGATAACCTGAATGCTTTTCCTGCTTGGATAAAGGATTAAAAGATGTAATTGGAACATTTTGCTAAAATGTCTAGGTAATATAAAGGTTTCTGTTGTTGTTGAGTTTATTGGAGACGTGAAGAACTCTTCTAACTCCACACTTGAAAATTTTTGACCTGTTATAATTTAGTGTATTGCTTCTGCTCCCGTGTTATTGCACTTTTCTCAGGGAAAGTGTTACAGGCTGTTATTTATCTGCCAATATCTCCTTTCTCCTTTTTCCTTACTATCAGAACCTCAATTTAATTTGGGAATGGTCCCACTTAAAAGCTTTATTTTCCTGTCTTCTTGCAGGTCATATGACATACTTGAATACAATGAGATATATTTAGAAGAAGGGTGGGGTTGACTCATTTGGCATGCTGCAGGCCCCTTGTTCTAACTTCATATTAGATCTGGAATGTAGTTGTGATGGCTGCAGTGGTAGCAGCCATCTTGTAAACTGAGGAGGACAGCACACAAAAAACAAGATGGAGCTAGGGCTAAAAAATAGTCTGTGTCCTTATACATCAAAGTGCTATGCAAATGTTAGAGGCTTGTTTGGTCAATATCTTTGAACAAAGTCCCTCTCTCAGATCAACAAAGCTAGATGATGTGGGCCTATCATATTTTTTGATGTACAGATTTTCCCTTTGACTCCTTCTGTTCCTTAGAGAGCTCTTCATTTCTTTTTTACATCTCTAAGTTGAATTTCCACTCCAAAGCAGGCTTTATTTCTATTATTACCATTTAATTTTCATGATTTAGTCTCCTACTCAAGCTCTATCTTTTTTCATTTAGACTTGCATTTCATCCTATTTGGTTTAATTTCTGAATTTAAATTTTTTTCTGAAATCAAGTTTCTTAAATTCTTTTTCGCCTCATTGCTCATCTGGTTTTAAGACATCTTTTGCACATTTATGACATTTTATTCAGGATACAAAATAGACTTATACTTTTATACTTTTCTACTGTTTGCTATTAGCACCTTTTCAAACTATGCTTTTCCCTGCCTACTTAGAATTGTATTCCCTTATTGCTGAAAAATCAAGTCTCCTTTAGACAGAAAAACAATCCAGACTGCTGTTTACCAAATTACTATGGATGCATAGTTCTGTCTGTTCTCCTTGGTTCTGTGTGGGTTCTGCCAAAATCAGAAGAGTCCTGATATTAACTAGAAGACAGGGGTATGAGGTGTCTAAATGCAGTTGCATTTTATTTATATAATGCTTAGTTGGCATTTATCTATTGGTAACATCTCTAGGACTTATTCTGAGTGAGCATCTTCCCAAGGTTGCCAGGTGTGTTTCTCTGACAACCGAACAGGCGTTTGTTCCTAGATGACAGTATAGTGTAAGAGGAGGCACACTCAGAACTCTTAAGTTCTTCACTCCCAAGGGAGGCAGACTCTAATCCCAGGGCAGAGAGCACCCTGACTGGTCCTCCTTCCTCAGCTGGGTTGAAATTAGAGGGAGCTGCTCTCACTTCCAACAGACTTAGAAAAAACACTTAGGAGGAAGAGCTGTAAAAATGCATCACGTGGAGATACAATTTCTCCTCAGTGGAGGAGTGACAACCCATTTTCTGGTGGGGTGTGGCTCTTGCCTCAGCCTCATCTCTGAAATAGGGTGGTGGGTAGAAGATTCCACGTCCTGTTTTCTTCTAAATCGCCCCCTCAACAGATCACAGTTTTGCAATCCAACCCATCTACGCTGCAGCTAAGAGAAATTTCCCCCAGGGAGCTGCAAAACAATGATCAGCGTCACCCCTCCCAGTGCTGTGCCCTTGGGAGCATTATAGGCAATGAACATCCCCTCTCACCTCTGTTGCGATGATGGCAAAATCTAGCCCAAGATTTTCCTGATATAAAGTCTAATCCCACTGAGCTTTCAAGATGGTTCATCCGAGAAACCCTTTATCACCTCAAGTTTAATATGTCCAAAGCCAAACTGAGGACTTCTCCTGGTAATGACATTCTAATGCTCCTAGCCCTTAAAGCTTGTAGCGATGCAACCAGGTCCATTGTCCAAGTTAACATCCTGGAGTTAAGCAACCAAAGACAGAGCATCCCCTAAATACCCTTGAGCGTGTTGCAGAATCCCACGGTCCAGTCTGTCCATTCTCGCTGATGCCGCTATTGTGTGGGATTTAACCCATTCATGACTGAATCACCTGCTTATCTTTTTCTTTTTATCTCTCCCCCAGGCCCCAGGACAGGAATATCAATTCCAGGGTGATCTTGTTTGAAGCAGAAGCTCAGTCATGGGACCCTTAGCTGAGGAGTTGCTGACTCCTCCCTGTGGCCTGTAGTATCAGGTTCAGAGGCCTTGACAGAATGTTCTAGAGCTTCCACAGGGCTGCTGCACACTCATGTATCCATTGCTTCCCTCTCTAAAATGGATACTCATCTCATTGGTAGCATCCACACATATACTCATCCTCAGCCCTTGGATTTGATTTTGATGTCTTTTCTGCCTGCAATGCTTTCTGCAAATTCTTTATCACCAGTTTAGCTCTCACCCACTCCCAAAGATTCAGCTTAAATCCAGTCATCCTATTGTTTTAACACCTTTTTTGTTTTTCTCAAGATTCTTGCCATTGTACGCTAAATCAGAGACATACACATTTGGAAATGATTTCAGTAAATTTGTTTATAACTTCTGTTATATCACTCTCGTTTAAGTGTCTTATTTGTGCTGTTCCTCTAAAGAATGTGCAATAAATAGAACTGTTTTATCCCCCCTCTGTTGTAAGAGTCAGAATCATAACCCTCCAGCGTGGCAAGGTAATGTAGGGAGAGACTTTTTTTTCTGCGGTCGGAGTTGCTGGTCCTCGGGATGGCATAACCACTCAGGATGGCATACCCAGTTGTGCGGCAAGTACTAGAAGGCTAGGTGAGGACGTCGTTCCGTGCTTTACACTTGCTTGGCTCATGTAGTCAATGGTTTAGTTTGCACTGATGATTAACTATCTCTTTATTGAAAACATGGGTTTTGTTTTTATTTTTCTGCCTATTTTTTCTTTTTCTTCCTCCTTTCCTCTCTTTCTCCCTTCTTCCCATCTTCCCTTTCCTCTCTTCCTTCCCTCTTCCACTTCCTAAAGCACAGATTGCTCCAACACTGCCAGTAAATTAATCATGAAGCACCAGGTGGTTTTCTTATGGGAGGCAGGAATTTGGGGTCGCTTTGAGGGAGTTCATTTATCTTGTCCTGTTCCCACATTTCTCGTTCCTGAATTGCTGTTCTAAAAGGCCTAACTCCATAGATTTTCCACTCCTGCAGAACCATCACCTTCCGAATCTACGTCTATAACATTTGCTTTTAGATAAGTTAGGCCATTAGGACAGTGATCTGTGTCTTAGTAAAAGACTGTGTAACCTACCACCTCAATCAATATTTTTTAGGACAGATTTTTCCAAAGTGCTTTCCATAAAACTATTATAGGATGAAAATAGAGTGTATTCAGGGATGGAGAAGAGATTTCCAAGGTCAGATAAAGTGGTTTGAACAAAGAGATACAGGTTTCTTTGCTGCAGAAATCTCTGCGGGCCTGAGGCTGCTGTGGTGGTGAAGCTCACCCGGGGCGGGTTCCCAGAGTCTGAGCAGGACGCTCAGCCCTGCCCTGCCCTGGGCAGCTGTGCTGGAAGTGGTGCCTCTGGGAGGGAAGCAGAGACGCGACCCCAGGGGGGCTGCCATAGCTCTCCCAGAAGCACTTGGTATGAAACTCTTTTTCTTCAGAGAATATCTTTGTGGAATAGTATTTCATGGGAAACATCATCTCGAATCTCAGCGTGAACTGTTGCAAATCCTGTAATCAAGGGAAAACTGGAGCTTTGCCACAGAGTTTGGCCACCAAAATGCTACCAGTTTGGTTCAGAAATGCTAAAGACCCCTTCCTAGAGTAAGCGTTAAAGACCTTTGTGCTGCTGGGAGACCCTGCTGTGGGACTCCACTCCCACTTAGAGACACCTATGTTCTTGTTTTATTAATGTTACATTTCCCCTTTTATAACATTTAGCATTTTGGCGTTGTTTTAATGTGATATTTTCACATCATTCATGTCATCCTAGTGGATTTTCTTTTTGTTTCTGTCTCTCCATTTTATTATCTTTCTCATTTGTACTATTCCTGCTTTTTATGTTTTTCTTTAGTTCCCTTTCTTCAAAAATTTAACACAATTTAATGTCGTTCTTAGCTTTCTAACCTTTTAGTTTACTTTCTTAATTCAAATTTGGTTGCATTTTCTGGTTTCTTTCTCTCTCTCTCTTTTTTTTTTTTTTTTTTTGAGACAGTGTCTATGTTGCCAGCCTGGAGTGCAGTAGTGAGATCATAGCTCACTACAGCCTCAAACTCCGGGGCTCAAGCCATCCTCTCATCTCAGCCTCCTGAGTAGCTGGGGCTATACACGCACACCACCACACCCCGCTGACTTTTCTCTTAATTGTTTTATTTCATTATTAATTTTGAAGCTTTTATCTCTGGAAAAAGAAGTACAGTGCAGTACCTAAGATCAGAGACCAGCTTTGAGATCAGATAATATGGTTTTCACTGCTCTTTCTACCAGTTCTTATCTAGTAAATAAGATGTTTAACCTCGCTCTAAGCCTCAGTGTTCTAATCTGTAAAATGGAGTCAGGTGATGATGAGTTGTTCTATGTATGAAATGAGAAAATGCATGTAAAGTTCTTAGCCCAGTGCCTAGATAACAACCATCTAAAAATGGTTATTTATGAAGTTAATATTATTGCATTTTAAGCTGTGTTATCTTCTCTTTGTTGTTAGGTAGTACATTTGATAATTTTCTTTCTATTTACCTTAAATCTTTGAAATTTTGGATTTTGTGATTTTTTTGGTTTTATTTCATCTCTATTTCCATTCTTTTTTTAGTTTCTTCTGAATCTTGTTATTTTTATAACTTACCTTTTATGGTACATGAAGAAGGGATGAAGGAAGGGGTGAAATGAAGATTCCCGTGACCAGCAGGGGTCACAGGTCACATAGCCTCTTCTCTTTAACTAACTGGGGGCTTCAACAACAGAAATGCCTTTTCTCACAGTTCTGGAGGCTGCAAGTCCAAGGTCATGGTTTCTGCTGGCTCAGTTCCACTGAGGGCATTCTCCATGGCGGGTAAGCGGCTACCGCCTCGCCGTGTGCTTGCTTGGACTTTTCCTCCATGTGTTTCCGCAGAGAGATGGGGGGAGAGAGAACAGGAGCATGAGTGCTGTGGTGTCTCTTCTTGTAAGGACACTAATGATGCTGTCAGATCAAGCCCCTCTCCCCTTTGACCTCATTTAACCATAATTATTTCCTTAAAGGCCCCATGTCCTAACACAGCTATGGTGGGAGTTAGGACTGCAACATGTAAATTTTCAGGGGACACAAACTTTCAGTCCATGACACCCCTCTTAGTTTGGAGAAAGCTGACCAGTCTCGTGGTCTGCCGCACTGTGGGGTGACATGTTTCACTACCGAGGCCTGGTTGAAAGCTTGTACCCTCTGGCTGTGCTGTTCTTTATCTGAATCCACTGAATGGGGTCCTTAGGAAACCTCATTCAGCTTACTCCACAGGGGGCCCCAGTCACATGGTCTTGGAATCTCACAGAGCCACGGTCAAGGAACTGCTGAGACACAGGCTCCTCTGCTCACTGACAGGCCAGACTGCTCAGACGACTGCCCTTGGGCTGAGCTGCATGGTCTCCTCAGAGCCTCTATTTCTTGGAATATAGCTAAGAGCATTGACACTGCTCTTGAATTTTAATAGCATATTTTTTGTGAGAGATTTGGATTTTAGAAAGCGAATTTCTCAGTTTATAAGGAACCAAAGAAATAAAAATCTTTCCTAACAGTAGAGGTTTTCTCAGCACCGAGAGAGGGGCTATAACCAGAGTCCCTAAATCCTACCACAGGCCTCTTCCCTCTGGTCCCGATTTACCCTCTGATGATTTGGAAGCAATTGACCTCACAGTTTCATTCTCCTGAAAACCTACACACCATACACTTGAGCTGGAGTCTGGATTTATTTATTTACTAATTTTTCCTGTGTTGTACATTTTCTATACTAGAGCATGTTCTCTGATGATCTGGAAACTAGATTGAGGTCTGGGTCTGGTGGAGGCGCAGTGTGACGGTTTTTGTGGCTCAGTGTCTGGCCTGGATCCCTGCCTCGTCATCATTCGTGGGATGCTAATTGAAAATCCAGACTCTGTCAGTGGTGGCTCACACCTGTAGTCCCAGATACTTGGGAAACTGAGGCAGAGGGCTCACTTGAAGACTGGACCAAGGCTGTGTTAAGCTATGACCATGCCATTGTTCTCCAGTTTGGGCAGAGACTCTGTCTCTAAAAAAAAATAGTAATAAAATTTTTAAAATAAAAATAAAGGTGCAGGCTCAGCGCCTGTGGTTCAGTGGGCTAAGGCGCCAGCCACGTACACCTGAGCTGGCGGGTTCGAATCCAGCCTGGGCCCGCCAAACAACAATGACGGCTACAACCAAAAAATGGCCAGGCATTGTGGCAGGTGCCTATAGTCCCAGCTACTTGGGAGGCAGAGGCAAGAGACTCGCTCGAGCCCAGGAATTGGAGGTTGCTGTGAGCTGTGATGCCACAGCACTCTATCCAGGGTGACAGCTTAAAGCTCTGTCTCAAAAATAAATAAATAAATAAATAAAGGTGCAAATTTTAAGCTCCCAGGGCAGGGTCCTGAAATCTATCCCTTAGAAATCAAACAACACCACGAGTGTTACCTAAAAGCATGTTTAAACAAATTCCCAAGGTGATTCTTGTACACACATTCCAGTGTTCCTCTCGGGCAGCTTTGTCACCCAAACAGAGACTTCCTAAAAATGCCTTCTCGTACAGAATGCAGCACACTGAGAGACCAGCCTGGGGGAAGCAGACTCCTCCATCAGCCCTGCTGTGCTGTGAGTTCACGAGTTCATCCTGCCTCTCTCCCGCTCAGCTGTCTCCCTGTAGGGACACCAACTCACCCTCCAGGCTTTAGCTTAGAAATGCCACCAGGCCGGCTCCTTACTCTCCCACATTTCTGTGCCCACAGACCTGTTTCGCCACCGGAACTGGTCAACATGGTTTCTGGATCATCTTCCACGCTTAAACATTGGTTCTTTTAGGACTCAGATTTCAGCATCCACTTGTTGACCATCCCGCATATCAGATATTTACATTACGGTTCATAACAGTAGCAAAATCACAGTTATGAAGTAGCAATGAAAATAATTTTATGGTTGGGGGTCACCGCAACATGAGGAACTGTATTCAAGGGTCACGGCCTGAGGAAGGTTGAGAACCACTGCTTTAGCCAAACACAAGCTCTCACTCCCCAACTGGAATCCAAGGGTGTGAAGGTGGGAGTCCAGTCCCAAAACTCCTATGCAGCTGCCGCTTCAGCTGCCTGAAAACCCTCGGGGAGAAACCTCCCAGACACCATCTGCTTATTCAGTCTGCAGAAAGCACTCAGCTGTTCCGAGTACACTCAGGGGGGAGACCAAGCTACCTGCCTTCATTGATTGCTGCTTTGGGGTCAGTATACAGACTGGGTTATGAATTTTTCCAGGCTGGAAGTCTAGTGGGAACTGGGTAGTTTTTCTTTGCATAATTAAAAGCCCAACTCATGACCTTCCTGGTCGAGATTTGACCTGTTCAGACAGCGTCAGCCCCCGGCACGCAGGCCTCCTGCCACTCTGCCATGGATGATGATCCTGCTGAGCTCACCGTGGGCAGCAGGTCCAGCATGTTCCAGGATCTCATCCAGAAAACCAAATTGCATTCAGTCATTGTGTCCTCTTAGGCTGCTCTTGGCTGTGACAGTTTCTCAGACTTCCCTTGTTTCTGATGGCCTGGACAGTTATGAGGTATTTTGTAGAATGTCTTCTTCTATTGGGATGATTTTTTCCTCATAGTTGTACTGGGGTTATGTGTTTTGACGAGAAAGACCAGAGAGGTGAGGTGCTATTGTGATCCATCATATCAAGGGTGTATGCTGTCAGTGACACCAGTGATGCTGTTGACCTTGATTGCGTGGCTGAGATGATGTTGGCGAGGTTTCTTCCCTGTAGAGTGACTCAGTTACTCTTTGACTCATTTTTTCAAACACTGCTTGTTGGGGTGGGGGAAGTCACTGCGCATAGCTCACACTGAGGAGTGGGAAGCACACAGCACCTATGTGGGGACAGATACCTACAAAAACCGCTTGGAATTCTTCTCCAAGGGAGATTTGACACTTCTCTCCCATTTATTAATTTATTCAATCATTCCTTTATGTCCATGAGCACTCAAGTGTTTCAGACTTACAATCTGATAACACTTTATTTTGTTGCCCAACTTGTCCAGTTTGGGCTGTTGGGAGCTCTTTCTGTTGACGCCTATGTCCCTTTGGGATGCCACATCCTTGTGGGAGGTTTTCCTTTTTTGCTTGTCTGCTCTTGTTAGACACTTTTTTGTTTCCCAGAATTACAAAATTCTCCAGACTCATCTTGCATATTGCATGTTGCTGACCTAGAATCAGCTATTTCTCCAAGGAGCCTTGATTTTCCTTCACTGGGAGTAGAGTTAGGCACGAGATCAAGATATAAGGTTTTATGGCATTTTTGATGTTCAAAATCCCATGCAATTAAATTCTATGCAGGAAAATTTATCAATCTTTTACTTACAATTTTCTTGCTTTGCTTTTACTCTTTAAATGCCTTCTCCTTTCTAAGGACAGATGGGTGGTTATTTGAATTTAGACATAAATAATCTGCTTATAAATCTTTTTCATTATTTCTTTTTTTTTAATGTTTGAATCTTTAAATAAATGAGCTATACTTTTGGTACCTGGTATAAAGTAGATATTTTACAATTTTTTTTTTCCAAAAATAAATTGCCAGTTCTCTCAATGGAATTCTTTTTATACTTTTCAAGTAGTTTTTCCTTAGCTTTTAAATCTTGAGATGCAGGTTGGCTGGATTTATGGGCTAAGCTGTGTGAACTTAATCTAGTCTTTGTGCCCTCTTAGCATAGTTGACAGAATGTGTGTCACTGGCAAAGTCACCATTGTTTTGCCCTCTCCTTTTTCCTTATATCTTAATGAATAGATTCTAGAGGAGAAGGTGTCTTCTTACTGTAGAAGTCTAGAGAATGTGTTTCTTTCCTTAAGTGAAAAGTCTACCTGCTCTAATTGCTATAGGAGACGTTCAAGCTCTCTGCTCCTCAGGTGTGATCCAGAGTGTGGTGGTGAGAAATAGGGCACTTTTCTGGAAGGTCTGAAGGCCACCTGGTGCTGTATCTTCCATGAGTTGCCTCCAGGGCAACAGAGAGTGAAAGGAAACAAAACAGAAGTTGACTTGGGTCCATCAAGTTGTGTCCTTTGTGAAATTGCTCTTGCTTGGTTCTTGCCCTTACCTTGCCTGGTGGTACAGCAGACACACTAAACCCACATCGGATTCATCTTTTGGGACATAAGACGAGGCTGGTCTGAGTGTAGTGGTGTTTACAACCAGCTGATCACAACCACTTACACATTCCTTTCTTCCTTCTTCACTCCCACTGTTTCACTTAACTAGCCTTAAAAAAAAAAAAAAAAAAGGCTGAGCTCAGTGGTTCACCCCTATAATCCTAGCACTCTCGTGGGTGGATTGCTTGAGCTTAGGAGTTCAAGACCAGCCTGAGCAAGAGTGAAACCCCATCTCTAAAAAATAGGAAAACTAGCTGGGTGTTGTGGCAGGCACCTGTCATACCAGATACCTTGAGCCCAGGAGTTTGAGGTTGCTATAAGCGATAACACCATGGCATTCTGCTGAGGACAAAAGAGTGAAACTGTCTCAAAAAAAAAGGTGTAAGATGAGGTCCTCTAGGGAAAAATTTTATCAGGCTTGTGGGCCAGCAGAAACTTCCCCAGAGTGGTTGGCGTTAGTTTTTTTTTTTTTTTTTTTAGAGACAGAGTCTCACTTTGGTTGCCCTTGGTCGAGTGCTGTGGCATCACAGCTCATAGCGACTTCCAACTCCTGGGCTTAGGTAAATCTCTTGCCTCAGCCTCCCAAGTAGCTGGGACCACAGGTGCCTGCCACAACGTCTGGCTATTTTTGTTGTTGTTGCAGTTTGGCCGGGGCTGGGTTCGAACCCAGCACCCTTGGTATGTGGTGCTGACACTCTACTCACTGAGCCACAGGCGCCGCCCGATTGGTGTTAGTTTTTAACCCATAGTTACCGTGCATCTTCATAGCACATGATGATCCTTTCTTTGGTTTGGCTCATAAGAAGCCCAGTGCCAACTCTGCGGCCCATTCACAGAAAGGCATTTGCCTCTGACTGAGGCTTTTTTCTGCTTTCATTTTTCCATTTAATTTTCTACAGTATTGGATTTAGGGGTTCCTCCACCTTGGGCCTGACCACTCTCTCTATGGGGGGACTGCCCCGTGCTTTGTAGGACGTTTAACATCCCTGGCCTCCCTGGTAGCAGCCCTGACCATCCTTGCCAGCTGTAGCAATCACAAATGTCCCGAGACATTTCCAAATGTCACTTGGGGAACAAAATCGCCTCTGGTTGAGAACTGCTAGGTAATATGTATCTGTGCCATCACTGAAATACTTTGGTTATAAGACAATATATAACACTTTAAATTAATAGTAATTAATGAAACAAATAAGCCTTATCTTGTGGGGGGGCAGTGAACCATTTATAGTTGGATTTAGAAATAACAGGGACAATAAGTTGCCCAGGCATCGCCGTGGCAGCTTGGAACCACTGCTAGTCTCCTGGTGGTTCTAGGCAGAATTTAGCCAGAGAAGGTGTCATGTTTTTAAAGAGAGAAGCTGCTGAAGGGGAGAAATAGGATGTATAATGGACAAGGTCTCTTTGGGTGTGCCTACTCCACTCATTTACAGAGGAGAGGGATGAGCTGGGCTGATCAGTAGGCTGTGGCAGCAGGACCCTAACCAAGCCCTGCACGTGGCAGTGGCTTCTCCTGCCTGTTAGAGCAGCAGTCACTATTCTTTGTAGCACCAGGGACTGGGTTTGTGGAAGACAACTTCTTCGTGGACCAAGGGTGGGGGCAATGGTTTTGTGATGCTTCTAGCACGTTACTTCTCCACCTGAGATCATCAGGTGTCAGATTCCCAGAAGGAGTGCTTGCCCTCATATGCGCAGGTTATAGTGCGGTTCTTGCTCCTACGAGAATCTAATGCTGTCGTTGATCTGATGGGAGGCAGAGCTCAAGCCGTGATCCTAGAGATGAGGAATGGCTGTAAACACAGAAGAAGCTTCGCTTGCTGCTCACCTCCTGCAGTGCAGCCCAGTTTCTAACAAGCCAGGAACCCGTTCCAGTCTGCAGCTGGCAGGTTGGGGACCTCAATGTTAAAGTGCCACGCAAGTGGACACGTGGAAACAAAGACGTCCTGCTTGAGTAGGTCATGACAATTGCCAGATTGCAATACAAGAACTAGGTTATTTGGCACATGTGGGGAGCCATACTGCTTCTAAAAACTATTTGAAGGTTACTTTATGTGCTAGTACCATTGTGTACCCCTTGAGGAATGTGCCTCTGTCCATCAGTGGGTAATGGAAATTTCATACCTTTAAAATTTTTTTTGTAAAAGACCATTAAAGTTGTCTATCATGCAAGGAAACCATTATTTACTAGGCTTTCAAAGCCAGAGCTGAAGAATAGTAGGCAGTGCCCAGGCAGGCATTTAAATGTGCCTGTTCTGATTTTTCTAATGGTAATCCGCATTTAATCATGCAAGAACGTGGGTTTTTTTTTTCTTTTTAACAACACTCCAGGCTAAAAGATCTTTCATTAGAGTAAATAATTGAGCACTGAGCTTTACACTATTTTAGCCTATTGAAATAGCGACATAAGAAGACATTTGGCCCTTTGCTTGAAGAAACATGATTTTGTTCGCGTTTCCGTGCACACTCCTTGGCAGTGGAAGCACAATGCAATATTTCTTTTGTTATTGCAGAAAGCTGAAATGAAGGCATAGAGGACCATATAAGATGCCCTTTTAAAAACAGAGCTATGAAAGTCAGTTCCTTATTCCTGAGGACGTGAATGTCCAGAACTTGCTTACGCCTGTCTGCAGACTTTTGTATCAAGAGTAAGCAAAGAAGTTTTAAGGAAACAACAGCCTTCTTTAGTTTAAAATCAGGTCATGCCTAGGTTGGTGGTTACCCTCCATCTCCCAACTAGGGTTCCCCATTGAGGGCCCAGAGAGAGCTTTTTCAAGATGTGAATATTAATGGGGCACAGTGGCTCACACCTGTAATCCCAGCATTTGGGGAGGCCAAGGAAGGTGGATCTCTTGAGCTTAGGAGTTCAAGACCAGCCTGAGCAAGAGTGAGACCCCATCTCTACTAAAAATGGAAAAAGTAGCCAGGTGTTGTGGTGGGTGCCTATAGTCCCAGCTACTTGGGAGGCTGAGGCAAGAGGATGGCTTGAGCCCAAGAGTTTGAGGTTGCTGTGAGCTATGATGCCACAAGGGCACTCTGCCAAGGGCAACAGAGTGAGACTGTCTCGAAAATAAAAAAAGTGTATATCAGGGGAGTTTAGATTGAGAAGGGACTGGGCCCTGGCCACAACAGTCTTGCTGAAATGGTATTTGGTTAATTGCACATTTTTGTTAATATTCACTCTTCCCTGCTAGACAGGATTTAGCATTGTTTTGGTAAATTCTACATCCCTAAGCTGAGCACTGTGCTAGGTGTATGATAGGAACTTAGTGTGTATTTGGGTCAATTTGTGTTTAGTAATAGTGGACAATATGCAAAGCTTATCCCCAAAAGTCATAGCAATTCATAAAAATCATTCCCAATTCTTGAGAATCTGTCATGTGGCAGTTTGGGTTCTTCTGGAAAGGGACTTCGAGATAAAGCCAGGTGGAGGAAACGTTCTTTAGAGCAAAGCCTGTGAAGGACGAGGGCAGAAGGGAGACTGAGCCGAGGCAGGGGTGAGGGCAGAAGGGAGACTGAGCCAAGGCAGGGGTGAGGTGCAACCAAGGACAGACCGGGGAGGAGGTCAGGGGACCTCGCAGACCTCCAGAGTAGGAATGGTCACTGGGGTTGTTCCGTGTCTGGCCACAGTGGCTGGACCTCCGTCTGCCTGCCGTTGGATGTGGGTCATCATTGGAAGGGCATGACCTTGGGCGAGGCCTCACGAGCCTGGCAGCTGAAAGCATTAGCAGCCGCCCACAGTTCTCCCTGCCAGGGGCTCTGCCCGCAGTGTCTGTCCCCGTGTGCCAGCCACTCCACCTCGTAGCTCTTGTCTTCACTGTGATCCTAAACCTTTGTTAATATTCTCCCCACTTGCATATACCGAAACTGAGGTTCAGAGAGGCTAAGTAGTTCGCCGTGTACACAGTGCTGGATATTTACATTCTGATCTGGGTCCAAAGCCTGTATGCTTTGGCTTTCTTTCTTTCTTTTTTTTTTTTAGAGACAGAGTCTTACTTGGTCACCCTCAGTAGAGTGCCATGGCGTCACAGCTCACAGTAACCTCCAGCTCTGTGGGATCTTGGACTGGATCCTGGAACAGAAAAAAGGACATTAATAAAATGTGTAAATGCAAATAAAGTCTATAGTAATGCACCCGTACTTCGTCTTGACACGTGTATCGTGGTGATGTAAGATTACATGCTAACATAAGGACACACGTAGTGAAAGTAAACACAACTCTGTTCTATTTTTGCAGCTTTTCTATAAGTCTAAAATTATTTACAATCTGTAAGTATATTCTTCAAAATGTTTTTGGTGTTTTTTTTTTTTTTTTTTTAGACAGAGTGCTGTGATGTTATAGCTCACAGCAGCTTCAAACTCTTGGGTTCAAGCAATCCTCTTGCCTCAGTCGCCCGAGTAGCTGGGACTACAGGTGCCCACCACAATGCTCAGCAATTTTTAGAGGTGAGGTCTTGCTTTTGCTCAGCTGGTCTCGAACTCCTGAGCTCAAGCAATCCGCCTGCCTTGGCCTCCCAAGAGCGCTAGGATTATAGGCGTGAGCCACCACACCCAGCCTTCAGAACTGTTTTCAGACACATTTCTACACATAAATACACTCATATAATAGTTTATTTAGACTTTACGCATCATGTGATTTGAAAATAATGATGATTTTGCTTTTAGCTCCTACTATTTCACTTCTGCCCCCCCTAAAAAAACTACAGCTCAAATAATCCTGACTCTTTTAGTGATCATAGATTTCCTGTTGTATTGCTGATGTAAGAGGTTTTGCAGTCAAAGATAATGATGAAAGCTAACATGTGAGTGCTTTAAATGCTTTCCCTCATTATTCTGCCCAGTAACCTTATAATATTATCACTGCCCTACGGAGAAGGAGGAACTAGAGAAGTCAAATAGCTTGTTCAGTTTCACATGGTGATTTATGAAACAAGGATTTGAACGAAGGTTACCTAACTCCCTGGGTGAGGTTTCGGTTACACTGTCTGCAGTGGTGGTCCCTGATACCTGGTGCAGACTTGTACCCGTCGGTAGCCTGGTAAGAACCTGGCTGCACAGCAAGGCGTGAGAGGTGGGCAAGGGAAGCGTCGTCCGTCTTTACAGCTGCTCCCATTGCTCCCATCACCACCCCAGGTCCGCCTCCTGTCAGATCCGCCAGAGCAGGTGACGAACCCTCCTGTGAACCGCAGGTGTGAGGGCCGTTGGGTCCTCCTTGTGAGAATCTAGTGCCTCATGACCTGCAGTAAATGGAATGTGCTTGAATCAATCTGAAACCACCTCCCT
Source organism: Arctocebus calabarensis (assembly GCA_963573935.1). NCBI lineage: Eukaryota > Metazoa > Chordata > Mammalia > Primates > Lorisidae > Arctocebus > Arctocebus calabarensis. Next base: position 36,415 of record CAUYON010051971.1, read on the forward strand.
TCCTCCTTCCGTGGAAAAATTGTCTTCCGGGAAACTGGTCCCTGGTACCAAAAAGGTTGGGGACCGCTGTTCTATATCACTGCTTCCTAGTGTCAACAATACATTTCAGGTAGATTCGTGGAAGGGCACCATCATGCAACCAACTTTTTGTTTGTTTGTTTTTTGCAGTTTTTGGCCAGGGCTGGGTTTGAACCTGCCACCTCCAGCATATGGGGCCAGCGCCCTACTCCTTTGAGCCACAGGCACCACCCGCACAGAACCAACTTATTGACAATGCGATCAGGATGACAAATGAAAACCTGTTAGTGCTTTGCCATCCAGTACAGGCAGACAGGGTGTCCAGAGAAGATAGGGTCCTAGGCTCACCCCATCACATCCTGAGCTCAGAGCAGCTATAATTAGAAAAGAAGGTGGGCTTGGGAGGAGAAGATGAAGGACTTCAGCATCTTTCCCGGCGCCCCCACTCAGACAGCAGCTGCGGCCTAGCCCCCAGGCTTCACTTGGTGTGGACGACTCGCTAAGTAAAGTGGGGGGTGGGCCACGGCTGGCTCCTACCTGGGCAGGTGCCTGCAGCTAACTCCGGGCGGCAAGCACAGACAAAAACCAAAACAGAAAATATCAGTTCACGTGCTACTTCCTGACTTCTCCTGGCAACCGCAGCTCTGGCTGCACAGAGATGGGGCCGAGATCCCGAGACAGAGGCTGGAGGAGTGAGCTGTCAAGGGGCAGAAAGCGCTCAGTAACTTGGACCGATTCCCTCACTAGGGGCAGCAGCCACATCTTCCTTCCTTCAGGTGACACTCGGGGAGGATGACAACTTTCTCTCATAGGGCTATTTTGGGGTTTCCCTGATGACTTTTACATTATTTAGTACTGTGCCTGGGACCCAGAAAGTGCTTAGTCAACCTTGTTCTTCTAAAAATGATCAATTTTGGATGGCGCCTGTGGCTCAAAGGAGTAGGGCACTGGCCCCATATGCCGGAGGTGGTGGGTTCAAACCCAGCCCCAGCCAAAAACTGCAAAAAAAAAAAAAAATCAATTTCCACTTTCATTTGATAACTAGGGCAAACAGTGAAGAATCTTAACTGAAGACTTTTGGAGAGAAGCAGCAGGTCAAATGGATGGGCCATGTGGAGTGTCATGGAAAATGCATGAGACAATTAATTTAAAAAATGGAAGAGATGCAGAAATGCACCCTAATTAGAGATCTTGAGGAGAGTCGAGAGGGGAGATTGTGCCAAAAATCTAGGCTGCAATGGATAAGGACATTAAAAATTAGATTGCTGAAAGAGCTTCACCAATATTAATAACAAATACCAAATAAACACTGCAAAACATTGAATTAGGGATTTTGAAACCAACTTGAGGAATTTTCACAGAACATAGAGTGAGAACATAAACAGTGTAGTCAATTGTCCTGACCCTGCTTTCCTCAGATCCAGTGGGCCATTAGCAGCACTGAGGTGGCAGCTCAAAAAAGACTCCATGGGGGGCAGCCAGAACTGAGCTAAGAATGACGGCTTTTTATTTACTATTTCACTAGTATGAGGTTACTTCTGGGTATATGTATTTTATGTTGGGTTTTTTTCTTTTTTCTTTTTTTTTTTTTTGTAGAGACAGAGTCTTACTTTTTCACCCTCAGTAGAGTGCTGTGGCGTCACACATCTCAAAGCAACCTCCAATTCCTGGGCTTAAGCTATTCTCTTGCTTCAGCTGGGACTACAGGTACCCACCACAAAAATAGCCCAGCTATTTTTTTTTTTTTTTTTGTAGAGACAGAGTCTCACTCTATCACCCTTGGTAGAGTGCCGTGGTGTCACACAGCTCACAGCAATCTCCAACTCCTGGGCTTAGGTGATTCTCTTGCCTCAGCCTCCCAAGTAGCTGGGACCCTAGGCGCCCACCACAACGCCAGGCTATTTTTCTGTTTTTTGCAGTTTGGCCGAGGCTGGGTTTGAACCCGCCACCTTTGATATGTGGGGCCGGTGCACTACTGGATGAGCCACAGGTGCCACCCTATTTTATGTTTTCTTGATGAGGTAAGTAAAATGTTTACTTTTTTTTTTTTTTAATATTGAGACAGAATCTTGCTCTGTCACCCTGGGGAGAGTGCCGTGGCTTCATAGCTCACAGCAACCTCAAACTCTTGGGCTCAAGCAATTCTCTTGCCTCAGCCTCCCTACTAGCTGGGACTACAGGCACCCACCGCGACTCTGGCTATTTTGTTTGTCTGTTTCTTTGTTTGTTTAGCAGGCCTGGGCTGGGTTCGAACTCACCAGCCCTCACGTGGCTGGTGCCCTAATCACTGAGCTATGGGTTCCCAGCCAGATGTTTACTTTTTAATATCTCATTTGCTTTTTGATAATTTTTATAAAAGCAATTTCTCTTGAATATCTACTTTTAATCTTGATATGTTACTCCCATCCTTTGTGAATTCTAGTAATATCTGAAAATTAATTCTTGTGTTGGTGAACATTGAATGACTATTTACTGTAGAATCTGTAAATGCAGTGTTGATTGTGGCAAAATACTTAAGGTAATTAAAAAACCTTTCCAAGTAGTTGTGTTTATGTAAAATCTTATTAATATCTTCTAATATTTCTGCGTTGTGCTCCATAATGTGATTTATCAAATATATTGATACCTTGTAGAATGTTGCATTTACATGGAAAATGTACTTCTTGTTAATTGGGTAAAAGTTTGATATAGAACTATTTATTCCTGCTACTGAAATATCAGAGGACTAATTTCATTTCATTAATTTCCTCATTCATTCATTCATTTGCCTGCTTTCTCTGTGGAAGATAAAACGAATTATGGTAAAATCTCCCCAATTTGGTTTCTGTTCTTTCTCCCTTTCACTTCTGGGTCAGTGGAATTTCCTACCACTGTGCAGTGAATTATTTTCTCACTGTAGTACTCCTGCGTTTTCACAAGTATTACGTGTTGTGCTTCTTTATGTCTTAGGTATATTTGTTTGGGGAGGTGCATAGTGCATACCAGGAAATGCTGGCATGCTTTTGAAATGAAATCTTCACTTCCAGCATTTAAAAGAGGGCGTTTGAGCAGGGCATGATGGCTCACACCTGTAATCTTAGCACTCTTGGGAGGCCAAACTGGGAGGATTGCTTGAGCTCAGAAATTCTGAACAAGAGCAAGCCCCTGTCTCTACTAAACATGAAAAAACTGCTGCAGTAGTGGGTTCCTATAGTCCCAGCTACGTGGGAGGCTGAGGCAGGAGGATTGCTTGAGCCTAGGAGTTTGAGGTTGCTGTGAGCTAGGCTGATGGCAGGGCATTCTAGCTTGGGAGCAACAGAGTGAAACTTTGTCTCCCCAGAAAAAAAGAGGAGGAAATTTCAAGAAAGCTCTGTATTTCAGTGCAGGAGGCAAGATGTGTTAAGCTAGTCTGTGGTGTTTCTGCTAGAGAAGTCTCCCTGCTCTTAAAGCTTAAGTCATTGGTCCATTGTAAGATGCATTTTTTCAGAGTCATGTTTCTTATGTAGTGAGAAAAGAATAGTGTTCTGTGGAAATGTTAGAGTTTATTTTTTTATCTGTTTAAAATTATGTATCTGTGTAAGAAATGGAACATTGCTAACTCTACCGAATCCACCTGGGTGCTATTCCCCAGTCCTAAGTGCTGTATTTGGTGTGATCTTCTATGAGAGGTCAAGACCACGGTGCAAGACTGGGGCTCGTGGGACTGGGGAGTCTGCCTTTTGCTTTTAAAACATGAACTAAATTCATGCTCTCCTTGAAGAACAGCACTCAGAGGGCTGGCTAACTTGTTACATGACCTTCAAAATAATAAACCTTGTCTATTAAATGAGATAAAAGGTAGGAAAGTTCTTGGAAATCCTGAGATTATACACAGATATAAATGTCCTTATGAAGATACAGTGTACTTCTATCAAGTTTAACAGATTTTTAAAATGTCCTCAAGGAAATAAACATTTTTTAAATAAACAAAAACAGAAAATATACCAAGAGGGCTAGGATCCATGAAATCTGGAAATGGGAGGTGGGGGGTAAGGAGACTTTGAAGACAAAAAAAGGGTTTAGAACTCTTCAAAGACATTTTCTTTTCTTCTGGGGTGCTAAAACACAATAGGAAAAGAGAAACCAGTGAATAGGGGAAAACAAATCTCTATTCTATTAAAGTTGAGTTTGTTGAACATTACTGTAGAATGTTGTAGAGATTTATATTTTACTTTGGCAAAAGAATTATGTTATTTAAATGCTTTGTATAGTAAACACGAGAAGTATGATTTAAAACATGCTGTTTGATAGACTTATTATGTACTCCTTTATTCAGTGGGCATACAATTGTTGTTTTACTCTTTCTATATGATAATTATATCATCTCAAAGGTAATAAACGCTGACAGGCATTCATCATGGAAACGAGGGGCACGTCGTTTATGAAATGGACTTGGTGGAAGTCATGTGCTCACTGCCTGCTGCACTCCCTTGGGGCCTGCCTGCTTCCCGTACCCAGGACATTGATCTCACAGGTGGTGAATTTATGAATGAATGCAAACGGCATATTCTCAAAAAGGTCTTTTATTCATGGATCAAACCACTTGAACTGGCAACAGACTACACTTCAGTTGTCTCTTTCTTATTCAAGCATTTAAAACAATAAATCCGGAATGAATCCTGTGCCCACCATATAGGATGAAAATGAGCAGCTTCAGTGAAGTACTTAAGAATAATTAGTTGGGGAAAATATATCAATTCTAAATGGGGATAAAAAGGATTAACAACTAGGTTTTCTAAAAAAATTACTTTCCAATAAATTGATAAAAGAAACATAAGACAAAAATCTAATACATGAAAGATTAGCATGTAAAGAAAACAATGTAAGGTGCTTTGTGTGCACATTAAGCCTTATTTACCTTATAGGGTCCCCAGGTGTCTGGGGCGGACCAGGCCCTCAATAGATGCCCAAGTTTAGGGAGCGCCTTCAAGGCAGTCAGTCTTTTTTCATTTTTCTTATTGGCCATTACTAATCAGTGATTATTTCTCTTAATTTAGCACCTATGGAAAAATGAAACTAATAAATAAAGGCAGAATTAATATGAATTTTGCTACACAAAATGAAATAAAATTAACAGATATTTCAGCATTTATGCAAGTGCAACCTCCAAAAACCTATAAAGCTATCTTTTTCATTGTTTGGCTTGATGAGTCTCAAAAAAAAATAAACTGACATAAGAAACCATCACTATTAAGTAAATGCCTCCAGAAGTGCTAATTAATAACTTTATGATTCAGTCCCAAAACCTTTTGTGGCAGTTCTTAATATTGTCACCAAAAATTCCAGGCATATGGTAGCAAGGCCCTTCCCTGAACCTTGAAGTCAGGTGTGGTCATGTGGCTTAAACTGGTCAACGGAATATGAGTAAAAGTGATATGTTTAACTTGTAAAACAAGGTTGAGGTTTATGAGGCCATTCACCACATCGTCTTCCCATGCCAAGCCAATTTGGAAAGCAGGTGCCAAGCTGAAGCTTCCATCACCATCTGTGTCTGGAAAGCAAGCCTTCCCTACCAATGCATAGTAGCCATGTAGTGTGAGTGAGAAAACTTTTATTGGGTGAGGACAATGAGATGTGAGGGGTTATTTGTTACCACAGCAGAATTTATCTTATCCTGACTAATACACATTTATTCACAAACCTGTGCATTGTGCTAGGCATAGTGGAAAGCAATACTAATAAAATATGTATCTTTATTTGAAAGGAATTTACATTCAATAGGAGAGAGAGATGTATAAAAAGTCCCACTCAGCAAATCAAAGGACAGATTAAAAATTGTGGAAGTATTGCTTTAGGTATAATAAATGGCTTGAATTCAGAATCTTTAGTAAATTCCAAAGATTTCATAAGTTGAAAATGAATTATTTCTAAACGTCTCCACCAAATACTCAAAACAAATTTTTTTATCAGCAGATGTGTTCCTCTGGCTGTATTACTAAGACAAAAGTAAGAAAAAAAAATTTATATTTAACATATGCATATTTGAGATACTAAAATTTTTCTTTGTAGGCTATTTAAAATAATAATTTTGGCAGTGACATTAGATACTAATATGAAAGCCTTTGCCCTACTCTTACGGTAATAAATGACTGTGAAATTATGCAGTGCTTTTTGCTGTCACAGCTTTAACTTTTATAAGGATAGAAGTGATATAGTCTTTGCAAAATCTCATTCTCTCATACCTACAGAAATGTAGAGCACAGAGGGTGGCCTTCGTTCTGGTCTGAGTCTTTGCTACCCCTCTGAAGAGGAGTGATGTCATAGGCTGGTACCGGTAGCTTCATGGATCTTAGTTTTAATTTCCTTATCTACACTGTGGAAGTAACAAAGCTCCCATCTTTTAAGCTTTTTGTGGGCACTGATTGAGATAATTCATGCACTTTGTGCATGGTGCTTTGTTTACAGTAGTCACTCAAGAAATGTTGACTAGGCTTGGTGCCAGCCATATACACTGAGCGTGGAGAGTTCAAACCCAGCCTGGGCCAGCTAGACAACAATGACAACTGCAACCAAAAAATAGCCAGGCGTTTTGGCGGGCACCTGTGGTCCCAGCTACTCGGGAGGCTGAGGCAAGAGAATCGCTTAAGCCCAGGAGTTGGAGGTTGCTGTGAGCTGTCATGCCACAGCACTCTACCAAGGGTGACATAGTGAAACTCTGTCTCAAAAAAAAAGGAAAGAAAAAAGAGACATTGACTAAAACAATACTAATTGTGACTTGTTACACCTCCTCTTCCTATAGCCACAATGTTTTCAAAAATTTGTTAAAGGAAAAGTCAATAAATATTGACTAGTACAGGTGATCACTATTCATAAAGAATAAAAATTAAGATATTGGGCAAACATACTAGTTTCCCAATTTTCTTCAGAATTCTTTTATTTAGGATTTTGTTTAAGTAAATGCATTAGAATTTTTTCTCATGTGTTTACTATAGAACTTTTGGAAACTATAGAAAAGCAAAAAGAATCAAGTAACAAGACCTTTTGGAAAATATAGACAAGCAAAAAGAATCAAGTAACAAGACCTTACCTAGATCTCAGGATCTAAACGTAATACTGTTAATACTTCAGTATGTGTCCCGATGTCATTTTTTCCCTGCATATATAGGAAATATATACAAAATATAGTAGGACTTTTTTTCTTTTTTTTGAGACAGTCTCATTTTGTCGCCCTCGGTAGAGCGCTCTGGCATCACAGAGCAACCTCCAGCTCTTGGGCTTAGGCAATTCTCTTGCCTCAGCCTTCTGAGTAGCTGGGACTACAGGTGCCCATCACAACACCAGGCGTTTTTTTTTTTTTTTTTTTTTTTTTGCTGTTTTAGCTAGCCGGGGCCAGGTTCGAACCCGCCACCCTTGGTATATAGGACTGGCACCCTACCCACTGAGCCACGGGTACCCCCCAATACAGTAGAACTTCTGTAAGTTGACCAGCTAAGGGACTGTAACAAGCTGGTCAACATACGGGCATGGTCAATGTAAGGAACTAGGCTTGCTGTAGGGATATATACATGTGGTATGTGTCTGGTCCTTGAAAAGTAGGTCACCTTAAGGAGGCAGTCCCTGTAGGGAGGTGGTCAGATCTGGAGGGACTATATGTATGACATGTATTTTTATTTATTTATTTATTTATTTACTTATTTATTTAGACAGAGTCTCAAGTTGTCACCCTGGATAGAGTGCCGTGGCATCACGGCTCACAGGAACCTCCAACTCCTCAAGTGAGGAGCTCAAGCGAGTCTCCTGCCTCCGCCTCCCAAGTAGCTGGGACTACAGGCGCCCGCCACCACGCCCGGCCATTTTTTGGTTGCAGCCGTCATTGTTGTTTTGGCGGGCGGGGCTGGATTCGAACCCGCCAGCTCAGGTGTACGTGGCTGGCGCTTTAGCTCGTTGAGCCACAGGCGCCTGAGCCATGAAATGTATTTTTAATGAACAAGAGCTCACGTACTGGTTTTTAGCTTGCCGTTTCATGAATCTTCCCCGTGAACATCCGTCAGCAGGGTCCCTGGCTGTGTCTGCGCGTGCTGCACACCTTCCCCTTCTCCCCTCCCCCCAACCCGCCCGCTTCCCTTTTCAGCCTGCCTGGGGTGGGCCGCGTGGGCAAAGCTCCCTTGCTTTCCGGATTCGTCCAGCCGGGGGGCAGCAGATCAGAGATTCGGAAGGAAAGTGAAGCAGTGGCATTTATTCTATGGCTGCCCCCGTGGAGTCTTTGGGGTTTGCTGAGCACCCCCGGCAGAGCCCACCGCTGCACCGGCAGTCGTTCCCACCCTACCACCTGCCTCTGGGTCCGAGGGACGGAATGCAGCCCCGCTGCTGCTGGCCTCGGGCTCCTGCGCCATCCCTTCTGGGTTACTTGTTAATACTTTTGTAAATAGTTCAAGATGCTTCAAAGGACCCAGTTTGAGCGTCCGGTCTAGATCCTCCTGGGATGCGATTTGACACCGAGAGAGGTTCTTCCCCTTACCGTTTGTTAGAACAGGGGTTGCTGGGCATCACTCTGCAGAGGTTCTGGCTCAGCAGGTCTGGGAAGGTCCAGAGAAGGTGCATTTCTAACAAGTTCCCGGGTGGTGCTGGAGCGGCTGGTCCTGGGACTGCACTTTGAGAACCACTGTGCTGTGTGCGTGCTCTCTCTGTCGCCTCCGTCTCGCAGCTTATTTAACCAACTCTGACTTGTGTGTCCTTTCAGCCAAATCTTCACATGCAGACATGCTTATTTCCTTCCAAAAAATATATATTTTTTCTTTTTTTTTTTTGAGACAGAGCCTCAAGCTGTCACCCTGGATAGAGTGCTGTGGCATCACAGCTCACAGCAACCTCCAATTCCTGGGCTCAAGCGAGTCTCTTGCCTCCGCCTCGCAAGTAGCTGGAACTACAGGTGCCTGCCACAACGCCCGGCCATTTTTTAGTTGCACCTGTCATTGTTCTTTGGCGGGCCCAGGCTGGATTCGAACCCCCCAGCTCAGGTGTACATGGCTGGCGCCTTAGCCTATTGAGCCACAGGTGCCGAGCCAATATTTTTTTTTCTAAAGGTAGCACTTAAGTGTATGGAAATTTTTTCAGTTTTTGACTTTTATTGCCAAATTGCCCGTCTGGTAGTTTTATGAACTTGCAATTCTACTAACATACACAAAACTCAGCATTTCCTCGTATTTTTGCAAATACAGTACAGTATGTTTGTCATTTATTAATATCCTTTCCAGCTGATAAATGAGAAAATCAAACTATTTTTCTTCAAGTTATTTTTATGCTAACGAGATTAAACAGTTTCGTGTAGACTTTTGCCCTTCAATAGTTATTGATTTGTGTGTGACATCTTCAAGATCTCTGCCTATTTTTCTATGGGTCTACTTGACAATTGTCATTTAAGATACTATTTATTTATAAAGCATACCAAGTTTTGTCTTTTAGACATGTTTTCAATATCCCCACTCCCCCCCCCCCAATTTCTGTTTGCCTTTGGCTTTTTTATGATTATTTTTCATTCCAAGAATTTTTTCTTCAGTCTATAGACAGAGCTCCCAATTGTTTACTTTGTGGTGTCAAATTTTCATCTATGGTTAGAAACAGGTGAGCTGCCTTCACCCCTACGGGGATGTAACTACCTATCTGGATTTTCTACTAAAACTTTCATGGGTTCTTTTTTATATTTCGATGTTGAGATTTTATTTTGACGAAAGAGAGAGAGAGAGATGTTCCCTTCATAAATGTCCCAGAACCACTTGTCAAGTAATTCATCCATTCTTCCTTGTTTGGAAATGCCACTTATATTAATCATGGAGTCTCCTACTTATCAGGGTTTGTTTTTGGAGTTTCTCTGCATTCCATTGATTTGTGGTTCTGGCACAGAACCACACTGCTAATCATTCTCATTTAAAATACTTTTAATGCGCTCCATTAATTTCCTTTTATCCCTAAAATTTCTGTAGCACTTATAATGGCTTACTATTTCCAAATAAAATATTTTACTTTATCTAGCTCCCTCAGAAAGGCCAACAAGATTGTGTCACATTTCACCTTGTGGGCAAGCTCTTTTTTTCACGAGTTTCAGGGCTTCTACGGTTTGGGCTCACAGCTTTGTGCCTTTTACTGTACATCAAGCTCTTGCTCTCTCTCTCTCTTTTTCCTCACCTTATTTGTTTACCTTGTGTAATGTTTATAAGTCATTCTCTATTTCTGTAGTTTTTTTTCCTCTTTCTAAGCTGTCAGATTTCTAGAGGGGATATGGGCGCTGGGCCTGTGTGTCCTTGACTCCTTTGGGGTGAGGCAGGGCCCTATGGCCTTTGAAAACCTAGGGCCTGGACAGGGGTGTCTGATACAGATTCAGAGGTGAAACTGTATGTAGCAATTGATTGGGAATAAACAATGACAACAGAATTTGAACTGGTGTCACTTTTTCAAAAGTGCCCCCTTTTGCATAGGTTTTTATGACATGGTTTTTGAGATTACTTGGGTTTTTCTTAAATGATATCACTATAATTATTTATTATGCTATTTAATGGTATTCATATTAGTAATGTTTTAGACCTGGCCTGAGAATGAGAAACGCTGGTGGAGGGAAGTTTGGCATCCCAGAGATACCTGTCTGGTTACTGGTGTGCCACACCCTCTTGAGAGTGGCCTTATCCTGAGAGCAGAGGGTTCCTGAGTCTCCAGATCCCTTGTATGTTACAGTGCTCGGCTCCCAGCACAGGCCTAGTCAGTATCTACTGAATGAACTAATGTGATAATTATGTATACTTTTTTTTCCCCAAGAGATGGGGGTTTCACCATGTTGCTCAGGCTGGCCTCAAACTTTTGAGCTCAAGCAATCCTCCTACCTGGGCCTCCCAAGCAGCTGGGACTATGGGTGTTCTACCATAACCCCAGTGCAGTTTTAAATCAGAACCAGCACCAGTGGGTGTATGATACAGGGAGATGCGTGTACATTTTCTCTTGCTCTAAGAAAGATTTTTTACCCAAAATCTTCAGATAATGCAGGTTTGTGAGATAGTGAACACCCCATTTCTGGAAAGTATTCAAGCTGAGTTTGATAACAACTGTCGCGGGGGTTGTGGAGATGATTGAGGTTTCCACGATTTGAAGGGCAAGGTAAGGTCCTTAAGTCACTAAGACTCCACGATTCTATTATTCCTGGCTAATTCAGCGTATGCTTTAGATTTTTTCCTTTTCCTTTCTCTTCTTCCCCTAATTCTCTTTATACACCTCTTTACAAGGCTTGCTTGTTGCAAATGTCACCGGTATGTGTTTGGGTCCTCAACACCATGGCTACACTGTGATTGTCCCCTACGCATTACCTGGGCAGCCCAGTGCTTTACACCCGCCCTCTCCTCTCGCCGTCTGGTTGTCTTTATTGCCACGAAGACACGACAACAGCAACCTGTCATTTGCTCTGTGACCTCTCTTTTCTCCAAAGTGATAGGAGGGGAAAAATGGCTTCCCGTTATTAAACACTGTGAACGACTGGACGTCCACCTCCAGTGGACACCGAGGTTCATCCATCAGTAAGGGAGGTTGCTCTTGGCCCCTTCCTATTTGTTTCATTGCCTTTTGTAAGGAATTTAAAAAGAAAGATAATTTTCAAAAGGTATTTGTTAGTAGATTAGTCTCTGGGGGCTGCCATACAAATCACTACAAATGTGGTGGCATAAAACAATAGAAATTTATTTTCTCAAAATTCTAGAGGCCAGAAGTCTGAGATCAGGGTGTCAGCTGTGCTCCCTCAAAGGCGGCTGGTGGCTGTGAGTGCATTGCCTGGTGGCTCCAGGTGCTCCTTGGCCGGTGCTGTGTCACTCCGCTGTCTGTCTCCAGGGTCTGCTTGCTCTTCTCACTGTCTCTCTCCTCCATGCGTCTCTCTGAAGGACGCTTGTCATTGGATTTAGGGTCCATCTGTATAATCCAGGACGATTTTTTCATCTCAAGATCTTTGACTTAATTATATATGTAACCTTTTCCCAAATAAGGTCCCATTCACAGTTCCCAGGCCTTCGTACGCGGACATATCATCGTTTGCCCCATGAAAGAAGTAAGCCAGGAGATCGTGTAGGGTAAGAAAGAAACGAAGACGGCACTTGGAGACCCTGGGAATGCCTTTTCACACTGAGTTATGGTCCCTAGAAACAGAGCTTCCCAATTACTATAGTAATAATAATAATAATAACATTCTAACAGTAGCGGCTATCATTTATGGAGAACTCGTGCCAGGCATTTTTCTAACTAACTTTACAAAGAATCTTTTCAGTTAATTCCCTCGGACAACTCTATAAAGAGGCAAATATAGTTACTGTTTTATAGACGGAGAAAATGAGTCTTAGAGAAGTCAAAGGACACACCTAAGGTCATACGAGCAGGGGACAGAAGAGCCTCTTACATTTGTTAGACTCTCTATCGCATGTGACTGTTGTGGTGATTAATAGACACGACGCAGCCTCCTCTGCCCTGTCCAGGCAAAGGCAAGGGTCCCGACCAGGAGCGCTCAACACAAACGAGCTGAGAACAGCCCCAAAGCCTTCTGCTGGATCCTGTCTGGGTAAAGACTCCCCTCCTCCTGTCCTTACCCCCAACCCAGCCGGAGTTCCACAACAATTGTCCTCATTGCCAAGCTGCTAGAAGAAAAGAATGAAAATTCCTTCAGATTTACCACGAGTTTGGGGATAGCAAACAGGTTCCATCTGGGGGAGGATTGGGAACCGTATGTGGAAAGGAGCCCATGCTTGATTCACACACACACACACACACACACACGCACCTCCCTCGTGGGCATTCACGGAAGGGCTGTTTGTTGACCACCACTGCCTTGTTTTGTTTTGTTTTGTTTTTTTGTTTTTTGAGACAGAGCCTCAAGCTGTCACCCTGGATAGAGTGCTGTGGCATCACAGCTCACAGCAACCTCCAATTCCTGGGCTCGAGCGAGTCTCTTGCCTCCGCCTCCCAAGTAGCTGGGACTATAGGCACCTGCCACAACGCCCGGCCATTTTTTGGTTGCAGCTGTCATTGTTGTTTGGCAGGTCCTGGGGCTGGATTCGAACCCGCCAGCTCAGGTGTACGTGGCTGGCGCCTTAGCCCGTTGAGCCACAGGTGCCGAGCCGACCACCACTG